>JAIPRM010000757.1:0-48336 GCA_025469315.1 Stegophylla sp. TES_Ste_2020 | reverse complement strand
TTGATCGAAACTTTTGGACAAGTATTTCTATACGAAAAAGTGTTAACAGAAAAAAAAAAAATAAACATCATTGTAAAAACACTAGCTTCTTCACTTTGTTCAGAATCTAAAATTAGGGGAATATGATATTTTATAAGACATAAATTTATTATATTTTCAAAGACATTAAATTATGATTTCTTAGTTTTACTTTTTGCTAAAATCATTTTTTTTTTTTAATTATAAATGCTTAATGTTTCAATCATTTTAATGTCACTATTTACCTATTTAAAAAACAATTATATTTCAGGTTACAATCAAAGATAAAGAACTAATTTTAACACCTATTCATACTTTTGCAAACTTTCAAGATGGGAGGTATGTTGAATCTTTTAATATCATAATTATATTTTAATTATTTAAAATAATAGCATATGTTTATACTTAATGTAATAATGTAATTATATGATCTGAGTTAATCAATAATTAAAAACATTTAAAATGCTGTAATAACTAATTATTGAAACTTAGAGTAAGAAATATTGTTTAGCTTACAGTTGTGTGTGTAATTATAGTTATAAATGTACTGACATCATAAAATAAGTGGTACATGCAATTTTAGCTCAATCTTTTAAATTATGTAGTAAGTTATATATAGGGTGTATCACAATGATCTGACAATTTTACACTGAAATTGCATTGAAATATGTCAGATCTTTATGATACGCCCCGATATATATATATATATATATATATATATAAAAAAAAATAAATAAAAAATTAGGGTTTTTATTTTAAACAATTTTCTATGTACCAATCTGTAACTAGATAACAAAATATGATTAAAAATTACTTAAAAATATAATCTATTTATACCTATATAAATCTTCCATTTATTAACCCATGACCACTCGTGCAGTTTGTGATACCAATTTTACTCGTACAGGTTAAACATTTATCCCATTACAATCAACCTGTTAAAATACATGCTTAAGTAATGGTAGTTAAAATGATCTTTTAAAATTTTAATCATTATATTTACCATTGTTCTTTCCTATGGTAATTAAACTTATTAGCAAAAAACTGCTAACAAACTTTGTATTTC
Organism: Stegophylla sp. TES_Ste_2020; assembly: GCA_025469315.1. Lineage (NCBI taxonomy): Eukaryota > Metazoa > Arthropoda > Insecta > Hemiptera > Aphididae > Stegophylla > Stegophylla sp. TES_Ste_2020. The sequence continues at coordinate 47,252 of JAIPRM010000757.1, read as the reverse complement.
TTCTACAAACATCTACTAATAAACTGACGTTTTGATGCATCGTGTATGGTTAGAAATTAATTCCGAACTCAGCAGGTTGCACACATGAATGTAATATAATAAATATCCTAGTTGTTCGTATGATGTAACTGTTGCAAAAATAATATATGTATATACCATTGCAGTTATTATCTTGATGTTATTATTTAGAATGAACCTGAGATATCAGACTATATATTAAAACACTAATCATTTATCATTAATACATTAATCGCAGAAAAAATTCTATAAATATATTTAATTGTAGTTAAATATGTTATCAGAAGATACTTAATTTTACAAACATGTCAGTCACCCAATTACGATAAAATATACATGTGAAGTTTGACTGGTGTAAATTTTTACCCTGCGCAAGTGTCATGGGTTAACTTGGTTGTTAGTGGTTTTATACATTTTTAAAAAATAGCTCTCCATAATTTATACAAATATATCCAATTATATTGTATATGAGTCACTTGTTATACACAAGTATAATACAATATTATACAAGGTATTATACATATTGTATAGAATTATTTTGTAAATAAAAAAAATTAAAAAATATATCATTTTATCTATGGCTAAACATTGTTAAGTTTTTTTATTAAAAACTTTTTCAACGATCTTATGATATTTGCAGGGTTAAGTACCACTTCAAAAAATTGAGATAAATGCCTCTAGTAGGAATATTTTTAAAAATTAAGAAGCAGTTATCTTGTGCTAAAAAGTCTTGATTTCATGCAGTTATTGACAACCCAATACTAGTATAATATAATATTTACAAAAAATAATTATTGACTTTTATTGGTTTTTAAGTCATTTTAATAATTGCTAACTAATTTTAACCGGTTTCAGTACGGCTTAATTATAAATAAAAGGTTTTTATTCTTTGACGATAATAATATTTAAATTAAAAAAAAATTTTTTTGATAGTATTGTTGATAATACTTATATAGTGTTTATAATCAATAATATTATTTATTAAGTATATTTGATATTATTTACACTATTAGTTTCATTGAATATAATGGTCTATACACTATAACCTATGACTATTGCTACAAAATATGGTGTACAATTATGTTATAAATATTTTTTCGGATATCATTGCTTTGTGGTTTTTTTTTAAACTATTTATTTATATATATTTGGTTATTTTAAACTATACGTGATATCAGTTGGTAGCTTCTATTTAAAAAATTTAAAAATCCTAGATAAGCTTCTGGATAGGAATTTGAACTCATGATACAGAAGTAGGTACTAAATTTCAATGCATTGGTTCATTATTTTTTAATTCCAAATTATTTTTTGTTATTAATTTGATTCAAGATTTTTTTAAAGGGTATGCAACATGAAAAATATATTCTTCTAAGTATGTTCAATAGCAAATTTTTGAAAATTTAAGATGCTACTTGGTTTTATGTGGTATTAATGTTTTATACAGGTATAATATGTGTATGATACTGTATAATATGAAAGTAAAACAATATTAACACCTCTCTCTCTTTCTCTCTCTCAATATTTATGTATGTATATATATACATTTTTAGGATGATCTAAAAATATAAACTTTGGATATTTGTAACTAGCACACTCTAATTTTGTTAAGTGATGTAAAGTTAAGTATGGTAGTGTATAAATTTTAGCTTCATAATTTACCTCCTTCATGTGATGCATAAAGGTTAAAAAATGGTCAGTAGGGGTAATTTTTTAGTTACTTAGAAATATCTTAAAACAATATTATACTTAGAGAAAAATGATTGAAAACTAATTGGTTAAAAATATTATTCAACTAAAGAAATGTCAGTCTATTTTTTTCATGAAACTTTTTTGTTATTGAAAATTATTTTAATTCATAGAAAAAATTTTTACGACTATACTATATATTTTTATATTATTAATAAAATTTGTATTTGGCAATTAAGTTTAATCATAAATGTTTTTTATAACAATTATAAATAATAATTTAGAACAATTTATAGTTATTAATGCCTTATAGATGATAAAAATGTTAATCTTTCCGAACTCAGTGATGCTATATGTAAAAAGCAAAGTAAATTAAAGTAAAATATAGACAACTAAACCGGACATATTTCACACCACGGGTATTCTTTGCTCCTCGGGTCAGATACTATAGGTGGGTGTGTAGAATTTTAAAGAAATGATAAATCATTAATTCAATAAGACGATTCTGGATGGAAGAAGTCTTAAAAATAAAAAACAATAATAGTCGTCATTTTCAACTCGCTCACCAAAAGTATAAAACCCAAAGAGTGAAGAATATCCATAGTGTGAAGTATGTCCAGCTTTCCTGTCTATAGTTCACTTTACAGCAAAAAATAATAAGAAAAAAAATGTCCAAAACTTTTTGTTCACATTTTCAAAATGTCATATTATTATTGTCCATGTGTGTTTAAATTTGCATTATGTTTGGATAAAAAAAATGATGTTTTCTGAGTCTTTTTTTATCTAATTTTGGAAAATTTTTATCAAAAAAAAAAAATGTCTCTTTAATACCAACTAGAGGAAAATCAAGTTTCAAAAATTTGCTAATTGAGACTTTTGAACAAGTTTTTCTATAAAAAAAGTGTTCACAAAAAAAAAAAATAAATAAATAAATAATAATAAAAAAAAAACACTAACAGTAACTTAAAATTTAAATAAATAAAATAGTAAAATAAAAATAACGAGAAAAGTTATTCAAAACTATTTTTCTGTATTTATTTTACTCATTTTTTTTTATTCATGCATCATAATATTTTATATCCTAATACTAAACTATATGGTTTTATTAAAACTTCTTTGCTGTGCCCAGGGAAATTTTTTTACAACCTTTTACAATCTGTAAAAAATATTTCTTAAGTATTTTTAGAATTTTGTCTCACTTGTAATAAGAACTGATTTTGATAATTTTTTGATTAAAGTCTTCAGTTATTTAAGTAGCTCTCAGTAGTGTCATTTACTACTTTGATGGATAAAAACTTCAAGCATTATTGTATTCTGCATTATTTTTAAATTAAACAGTATCAATTTTTAAAAATTGGGAGAAAATTTTGAAAAGGGGAAAAAATTTTAGATAATCACTGTGAATAAAATGACGGGAATATCACTTTTTATAAAGTCTGGATTTTCTTCCGGCTTTTTAATTATTATTTTTTTGAAATTTTTAGTTCTTCATTTGTATTTATTTTTTATATTTTTTAAAATATTTTTCGTTTATTTACAATAAGAATCCTCTCATTAAATATTAAAAACATAACGCATTCTTCATTTAGGTATCATAAATGGTTATAAAATTTCTTTATAGTTATATCTGAAATTTTTGCATTTATGCTTTAAAAGGAGCCTTGTTAGGGTTTATACAGGGATACCAATTTTGAACATAATATATGATAATAAAACAACAAATATCGACACTTATCATTTGCTTGTGCTTAACTATTCTTAATTATTTTAAGTGAATATAATATAATATAATATTTTTGATTTAGTGATTTTATTGTCATTATTATTATATTAATTAATTAACTTATTACCTATTTAATATTAATTTATTAATTAACTTTTACATATCAGGTCATCTACTTCATTTAATGATCTGGGTGAAACTATCTTACATGCATGTGTTCTTAGCTTTACTGATGTTCTTAATAAATTTGATTTGATCACAAACAAAACAGAAGAAGAATTTCTGGTTCTGACATGATATCAAATAGATTCTTCACTGGATATAAGTTTTCTTTGGCCATTCCTTTACTGTATTTATTTAATTTATCTCTTTCCACGGGATATTTATCTTCTGATTGAATAGTTAGTTTTGGATTTGATACACCAATTAAAAAAAAAAAATGATTTATCCAATATTATTAATTATCGGTCTATTTCCCTAATTTTTATCGTAACTAAGATATTTGAATCTAATGTACACAATCAAATTTTTTTTTTACTTACATCACTAGTTAATGATGATCAACATGGATTCTAAAAGGGTAAATTAACAACAACAAATTTATTAGTTTTACAAAAATTTATACTAGGTACTTTCACTTCGGGTTATCAAGTAGATGTAATTTTTACAGATTTTTCCTAAGAATTTGATAAAGTAAACCATGTTTTTCTTCTGATAAACTTTACGCTATTGGAATTGGTGATTCTTTTTTTGTCATGGTTGATATCTTATATCACAAATAGTATGTAGATAGTAAAGCTCAAACATTTTACTTCAGATCCTTTGAATATTTTATTTGTTGTTCCCCAACGTTCTCACTTAGTCCCACTGTTATTTATTTTATCTATTAATGATTTACATTTTCTAAATTCACGTAAACTTTTACCCGCTGATGATATGAAGTTATTTTGATTAGTAAAGTCATCTTCGGATTCTGCTTTGTTACAAGATGACCTAAAATTCTGAACAATCTGTTGTAAACAAAACAATTTATTGTTAAACATTGATAAGTGCATAGTTATGTTCTTTACCAGATCACGAGTTCCATTTCTTCACAATTATTATTTAGATAATATTTTGCTTCATCGAATAATTGAAAATCATGGTTAAGGTGTTACGTTTGACATTACTTTATCCTTTTACGGGCATTATCTAAACTTCTAAACATTTCAAAAAAGTGACATCTATTTTAGGATTTATATATTTAATAATTTAATTCTAAGACTTACTCACAACCTCTTTTCTATACTTCATTTATTTATTTTTTTAGTGTTCTCCAAGATTCGTATAACATATTAATTTTTTTAGAACAATATGAATGGTAATGTGTAGGAATTTGAACATTTTTCCAATATATTAAACACACATCTAACACAATATTTATACTGTCAATAAAGTTTAATTTAACAAATCTCATATTGTAAACAAAACATTTAAAAAGTCCGTTTTAGATAATAATTTATATTTTTTTGTAAATTACAAAAAATAAAAATAGAAACAAATTTTTTTTACGGAATCAGTTAAGTATATATTTTGTTTTTTTTTTTAAAATAATGTAATCACAATGTGGATATTAAATTACTTGAAACTATGAAAGGTGAACTGTCAGCATAGCTGACAGAAAAATACTGTTATTGAATTTATATATCGAAACATAATTGTAAATATCACGATAAGATTACCTATGACTTTCCAATATTATCATGTGAAATAAAAGCCTATAAATAATCGTTAACATGTATATTGTATAATGATAAACCTACACCTTGGCCGAGATGTTTCTATACAAGAATAAAATATATTTTTAGAAAACTAAGAATATTACCCAATGTTATTAATCCAAGAAAATTAAAAAAATTGGTTCGTTGAATATTCAAAATATTTTACTTACTAGCTAATTTATTTATAAAATGATATAGATTCCTTAAAAATGTTCGGGACATATGTTACACAAAATAACAATAAGCTCAAATTTCTTCCTATAATTCCTGTAAATTTAATAATTTGGTTTTAAAAAATTAAATATTGTAAAACTTTCCCATTCGCTTATTTTTCAACCCTCATGTGAAGAAATTGTATTATCAAATCTATATTCTTACAGAATTTTTTTTTTGGCCTATTAAAGATTGGACCATCCTAAATTATATAATAATTCATGTGTATTTATACTTTATAAGCCTATAGCTTATTTATTGATTTTTTTTTTTTGGATTCTCTCATTGAACTTATTCAGATAATTATAGTATATTTTAATCTGAAACTATTATATTTAAGAATGAGAGTTAATAATTGTATCTTGTGAAATGTTATTAAAGTCCACGGGTCCATTAATAATACACAGAAGCAGGTGTGTTTAAAGCTATTCATGACCGAGTCTGTTTTTCATCTTATGTGTCCATAATATACGAACATATTTTTAGACTTTGAGTGTAATATATATGTTAGTAGTTTTACAATCATAATTTATTTAATTTTAACTACACATAATTGTATAATTTTTAAGCATTTCATCTGTATTTAAGGTATATTTGTTAAAATATTTACCTAAAATACAGAAGTGTACAATAACCCAATAAATACACTATACAATATTGTTAATCAAAAATACACATTTTTCATCACAAAATTCTTAGTTTTTGTTTTTTTTTTTAAATAATTCTTTAAAATTATAACATACAGTGGAACATTGATTATCCTTGGTACCCATTGTGATAATACAAAGCAAGTTAATTGTGATTATTGTTTCTAAATATTATATTAATTATGTCTAAAGTTTTTGGTTTTTAATTTTAATTTTGTATTTGCAAATTTCAATAATATAACATAAAGTTTTGTATTTTATAATATTGACATGTTTTTATATTTTTTACTTTATTGCATTTTTAGGTCACCCACCAAAGACAAAGTCAATATGTGCTATGTGTGATTCAATGGATTCTTTACAATATGTATTACCTTCACCAAATGGGAATAAAGAATTTTGCTCTACCAATTGTATAGCAGAGTTTCGAAAAGAACATGTTAAGGTAGTTATAATATTTATCAAGTAACATTTAATTAATTAATAAGCACTCATTTACTTAAGCAATTATGTGGGTTTTTTGTGCTTTTATTATCAAAACCTAACTTAATTGAATCTTTGAATTACAATGGTAAAATCAAGGTATATACATATATTATTACTATGTATAGGTTTATAGTTTTTATTATTTTTTTAAAAAGCCAAAATGATGAGTTTTAACATTTTATTAATAAGTTATCAAAAAAGAAAAAAAAATTTTGCTTTATCAATTAAAAAAAAAAAAAAAAAATAGTTAGCATTGTTTCTTATTATTTTTTTATTTTGAAAAGTAAACCAACTAGTTTTAAAGCAATATTTTTTCATTATTATTCTTTTACCATGTATAAAATTACTGCCAAATTTTAATGTTTACGTAATATAAGATACTATAAATGATGTTTTGTGTAGTATAAAAATTAAGTTTTAATTGTCTAGTATGAAATATATTTAATAATTATGATTTATATATTGCCATTATTTTAGAATGAGTGTGCAGTTTGTAATTATAATAAATTTAAAAACACACCAGTAAAACCAGGAAATCGAGATTCTACAAAAACATTTTGTACACCTACTTGCTTAAATGTACACCGAATGAAAGAACAATTAGAAATAAGTTAGTACTTACATTTAATTCTTGTTTGTGTTTCAAGTTTTGTAGTTCAATTGATATATTTTTTTTTATGTAGCTAATGATTTTTAAATAAAATGAATGATCAATAATAAAGACATAAATTGTACAAAATCATTATAACATAACCATTAAGGGTATAAAAATATGAAAAATACCTTAAAAAAATACTACTTGATAGATTAAAGATTATTTTATGAAAAAAACTCCTAAAAAAAAAAAATGTTTGTTAAGTAATTATATAAAATATGTATCATGCATTTGCATATTCTTCTTTTTTCAATCATTGTGGATTTTTGAAAAAAATTTTAGGAACATGTGATTATCAAGTTTTGTAATAATCACATGTTCTTTATTATTTAATAACATATCTATTAATGATAAGGATTAACTATTAATTAGAAATTTTTATGAACAACTTATTCGTTATAGGTACAATCAACTATCAACTGTTCATTGCTTTCTCCATCATTAAACAATAAAAAAAAAAAAAAAAAAACATTAAAAAAAAGTAGGACATACTTTGCACCATGGGTATTCTTTGCCTCTTTAGTGAAATTTGGTGGTTATGTTAAATTTTCAAGAAGCAAATCATTTCTTCAATTAAACGATTCTAAGTTTTGTTCTAAACTAGTTTTATATGCCACTATTGAGACGTTCTGGTAACAAAATTTTGTTTTGTACTACCAATATTTCTCAAGCCTTGTTAATCATAAAACGTGATTTTTCCACCAAAACACACTTGAGACAATTTTTATAGATAAGTATGTGCCAGAATTTTATTTTTTTCAAACTTTAAAAATTAAAAATTTTCAAAAAAACATATAAAACAGACAATAAAAGAAATAAAAAATCTGGCCCGTAGTTACCTTCTCAAGATTAGTTTGGTAAAAAAAAAATCATTTTTCTACAACTAACGAAAGCTGAGAAAAATTGGAAGTATGAGAACATGTTTTCGGTACAGAAAATTAGAAATTTACAATTGTCATGTGATGCTCTATGATGCAGTTCAAGAACAGTGTTCATACCATAACTTCACTATACCACACTATGGGTCAAACCGGTGGTTGGTGATTCATTTTATTATTTTCATAATAATACACATATCAAATTTATATTTATATTTCGTATATTATTACTTTCGTATATTACTCTGCTTGCCACATTTTACATATTTATATTATTATAAATTGTTATGAATTAGCCTATTATCAACGATTTTACACAAATTAAAAATCTTTCATTATAAAATTATTTAAAACCAGTAAAAAATTGTTTAGATTCTGTGCCGAGCATAGATAATTTTAAAATTATGTTTTTGTTTTTTTCTGTGAACACTTTCATATAGAAAAACTTGTCCAAAAATTTCGATCAATAACTCTATATAGATTCAAAATCACACCCAGATGGTATTTTAAAGAGATAATTTTTCTAATTTTTCAATAATTTTTTGCAAAAACATGGAAAATGTGTCGAAAAATTTAAAAAAAAACGGTAAAATATGCTATTACCTGAACTTTCGTAAAATTAAATTTTGTTTTTTATTATAACTTCAAAAATATTGTTGCTAGAAACTTGAAACCTTTACCAAATACTTAAAATGGACAAGAAAACACTTCATAAAATTTCAAAAACATTTAATAAATTTTGAGTTAAGTACATTTTGAAAATATTGGTAATTTTTCATTTTCTGAAATTTTTCATTTCATAAAATTGTTAATTATTGATATAAAAACTTGAAAATTTAATATTACCTCGCTCACATATATGTCTAATTGACCTCCTAAAGAAATCACAAAAATCATTAGTTATCTTTTTCAAGTTAGAATTTTGACGGAACTCATTAGTTTTTACTTAAAATTACACTTATGTATATGAAAAATGTCATTGTAAAAATTTTGGTGTAATAAAATTTTTTTACTGATGAACAGATTAAATATCGTACAAGGATATGATTGCAAAAAATGTGAAAAAGTATAAACAAATAGTATGGTATATTTATAGTTTATGGAACATGCAAAATGTTGACAATGTTTTTTCATCATATTTTATGCATATTTTGACGCTGAGTACGATGGTTCAAAATAAAATGTGCTCTCTTCAATAGTTACTGATTTAATCGATTTTGAAAATTTAGTATTTCCGTGTTTTATGTATTTTACATCTTATCCCATGCTGACACGAATATGGTAGTCTAGTGCAGAGGCGGCTTAACAGTCGATCGTGGACAATTTCTAAGTCGATCTTGTTAAAATTCATTGTTAATAAAATTAAATATCCTAATATACATGTAATACATGTATAATAAAATTCAATATAATCGTTGTACTCAATATACTCATTAGTTATTAAAAACAATGTATAAAAGTCTATCATCAAAAGAAAATTTTGTTCTTAGTATATTTCTCTCAAAAAGAGTTTAACCGCCCCTGGTTTAGTGAAACAACCATAGTTATATGGAGCGAATGGTACGGATTGACGCTGGGAAACTTATTTTTTCACATTTTTTTCAATCATTGCTGACCAGAGGTGACATAATAAATATTAGTACTAATTATTATATTATAACTAATAAATATTGACTTTTGATAGTTAGAACCTCATTATTACTTTATTATGTTTTTTATAAATTATCGTTAAAACACCGGATTTAATTGCATTGAAAAAAAAACATATAAAAATTGCATGATGAAATTTTATAATTAGACAAAAAATCACAGAAGAATCGCAAAATAAATTGGGCTATAAAAATGTAAGTTTTATAATTTGAATGGCCCTCTAAGCTTCCAAGCTTCTAGAATATTCCTTAGGAACGATAAATATCTATCAATATATAGGTACATAATAGTTTAGTACAAAAAATAATTAAGAAGTGTGATGGTAAATATGATATAACTAGGGTATTATATAGTAAAAAATTATATGTATTACTACTTGGTGATACTAGTACTTATTATGTAACTTATTCTACAAATATGATTTTACACATATGAATTGGATATGGATTATTCTGTTATTAAATAACAATTGTTAAACACACTAACAATTACTATTGACTATTGTTTATTAACCGAAGCTCCACTGAGAATCATTATATTGAAGAAATAATTAGTTATTTTTGTAAATTTCAATACAACCGCCAAGGATATCCTGCCCGAGGTGCAATGAATACTCATGGTGCGAAGTACGTCTAACTTATTAAACTTGTAGATACCTTGAGGGTGAATTTATTTATTTTTAACATTGACCAACAAAGTATGAAAATTAAATCTATGTATAACAAAAAAGCTGGATATACTTTGGACCATGAGTATTCTTCACTTCTTGGGTTGGATGCTCTTGGTGGGTGTATTGAATTTTATAACAACGATAAATCAATTCTTTATAAGACGATTGTGATCAGAACTTCAGTTTATTTGAGATAATCTTATAAATTATAAAGGTTGTTATTTTAACAAAAAAATAAAAAAAATAAAGTAATGTAAACTAAAGACAAGAAAGCCAGCCATACTTCGGACCACGGTTATTTTTGGGGTATATTTTGGGGTATATTTTGGGGTCAGATACATTTGGTGGGTTTGTGGAATTTAAAAAAAATGATAAATGATTTCTTCAATAAGACGATTCTAAATGAAAGAAGCTAATAATATAAAGATCAATAATGTTTGACATTTTCAACACACTTACCAAAAGTATCTGACCCGAAGAGCGAAGAATATCCGTGGTGTGAAGTATGTCCGGCTTTCTTTCCTTTACTTTTTTTTTTGTATAATAAATAAAGGAAAAAATATTCAATGTGAAAAAAAAAATGTTAGAGAAATGTCCAAATTTATTTTCACATTTTCAAAATTTTCTTGCACTAAAATCTTTCTTATATTATTGACTATTATCGTTTTTCTTATATTATCTATCTATATGTTTAAATTTTCATAAAGTTTGGATGATAAAATTATGGTTTCTGAATCTTTTTTGTCAAACTTTGGGTAGTTTTTTCCAAAAAAAAAAAAAAATTGAATTGAGATATTCAAAAAATGACTTAAAGTACCTACTAGAGGAAAATCGAGTTTCAAAAAGTTACTGATCGAGACTTTTGGACAAGTAGATCCATACAGAAAATGTGTTTACAGAAAAAAATAAAAATAAAATAAACATCATTGTAAAAACACTAGCTTCTTAACTTCGTTCAAAATCTAATATATATATATATATATATATATATATATTTGGTAATAATAATTTTATACTCGTTCAATAATAAAGGACATAATATATTAAATATTATTGTATATAATAGTATATTAAATAAATTTCAGACATGAGTATAACAAATATTTAATGGTAACTACTAGTTTCAACTCTGGGCCATTTTCAGATTACATATAAATAATTGGTAAAAAAAAAAAAAAAAAAAAAATATTTTCAATTATTTTTTTCTCAATCAGTTTTATATTCCACTATAAACTGAAAACAGGAACGAACTTCTGCACTGAAATGATATAATGATAACTGAAATTAAATATTATAATGAGAACATTTTACATTTTTGATTTTGAATGAATTATTATATAATTATTATTTACTTTCATTTTATTTATATTATGAAGTGTGCTTTTTATTTTTTTGTGTTTGCGTGTACACAATAAACAATTGTACTAATGCTTTGATTTTAAACTACAGTGATTATTCAAATAGAAAAGTAGATCTAGTGGGCACAAGAAGAGGTCAACATTGAAAATTCTTGGTAGATCCAGAAAAAAAAAAATTAAAGAAAACTATCTTTGTACAAAATTAGTTTTTGACAAAATCAATTTTGGTGTTGTTGTAACTTTTAAAAAATATTTTCTTTAGCCAAACAAAGCTTTTACTTCATTTACATACCTGATATTTTTTATTAGTATTTTCTATACACCATAGCATTTTCAAATTATTTTGACTCTTTTTGAGCTATTCATAAATATAAGAAAATTTCGATTTTTTTTAGTTTTTTTTTTTTTAAGTAATTTTTGATTAGAAATTTTCCCTGATTAAATAACATGAAAATTCAATATATGTTTCTTTATCGGTTGTTATTAGTTTATTAAAAAAAAAAAAAGAAAAGAAAAGAAAAAAGTTATGTGTAAATTTACAGTAATATTCTATGAACTTTTGATGCAAAGATTTTAACAAATTCTCAAATATTTGCAAATTATTTTGTAGTCAAAAACATATAAAATGTTTATTTTTATACCTAAAGAATGAAAATTTTAAGCAATGTTTCTCATAATAACTAATTAGCAAATACTGTAACCAAAATCTTGAATAAAAATATAAATATTTCAAATGACAAATTACAAAAATCAATTTTTATATAAAAATTTAATTTTTTTTATGCAAAATTTTTGCATAAAAAGAAAAAACATAATTTTTACTTTTTCCACTTATAAATGCCTTTTTCTTTTTTTATCTTAAATTAACAATTTATTACCTACATTAATTTTGAACATTTTGATGATGAAAGTAGATAAGGTCATGGAAAGATTTGATGATCATGAAGACAGTGAACATAATTTATTTAAATGTATGCTTGTTAAGTTTTTTTAGCACACGATAATTTTTAATTTTTTTCTTTTAAACGCCTTTTTTGCTTTTTAAAATTTGTATTGCCTTATAACCTGTACTCTACTTTGTATGATTTCTGGTATTACATTAAAATTATTTTATGAGACTTCATTCTGCGATCATTTTTGAGTTTTGTATTGAATGTTTGTTACAAGTGTAAACTAGAAAAAAGTAAAAATGATATAAATATTATGTAATTAATATGCCATTATAATCCTTATTTTAGATATCAAAGATATGATAACAAATCATTTTAAAAATATAAAACCACATGTTGTACCAGAGAGTTCTACTCCTGATGAAATTACTTTAGTCCCAGAAGAAAGTCGAGTAACAGAACATGAAATGGAAGCTGCAACTTCAACTATATCAACTGAAGGACCATCAATATTACCTTCTAATCCTGCTAACTGGACAGTTGAAGATGTAATTCAACATATAATCTGTGAAGACGTAAATTTAAAAGAATTTGCTACTCTATTTAGAAACCATGTGAGTTTTATTAGTTTTTCAAAATTATATTACAACACTTTTCATACAAATTAATACTATGATTGTTTTAGGCAATTGATGGAGAAGCTTTTCTGTTGTTAACGTTAAATACAATGATGAAATATTTGGGAATTAAATTAGGGCCGTCTATGAAACTTCAAATTATAATAAATAATTTAAAATCACAAAAAGGTTGAAGTAAATAAATATACATATATATATATATATATATATATATATATATATATATATATATATATATATATATATATAATTAAAATGTATAAATAAGTAGTTTTTATAACTAAATTTACCACATAGTATAATATTATTGAAGTCTTAAAAAGTATTGAATGTACCAGAATAATTTAGATATGCAGTTCTAATGTTATGCTCAATTAAATCAATTTATTGTCATAGTATTGTGTAATTTTTAGCAAATATGATCATTCAAACATATGAAATTAATTTATATATGTATACTATTGTCCAGTGATCTTTAACTTTTTTGACTCACGATTCATATTTTTAACCTATATTTTTCCTGAACCATGTTAATTTTGTGGGCCATTTTTTACCATTTTAACCATTATACTATAACATTTTTTAGTACAGTTCTAACTATTTAAATGAAAACAAAAACTTTTGTATAGATAGTATTTAATCGCTGTTACCAAAAGAAAAATAATTAGTTGATATTACACTTTGACAGTTTTCACTTAATATAACTTCCAACTTCAGCTCAGTTTTAGATAGTATAACCAACAAATCATGTTCGATTTGAAGTTTTAATTATTTTTTTATGTAAAACTTGACATAGTAGAATAATATTTTCCACATAAACTATAGATGCTATCTTAAGTTGTTAATTCTGTGTAATTTCCAATTCATAAGTATGCCCTAAAAAGTTCAACTTATTGATTTTCCATATAATCAAACATTTTTACTGTCATTGTATTAATAATATCTACTGTAATTGGCCATTCAAGTTTTTTATCACTTAATGATATATCATGAGGGAAATATTAGTATAACCTGTCCAGTTGCCATTGTATGCCATTGTGTAGTCATTGTCAAAGTTCTATATTATGAAAGTAACCAATTTGTATGTATTAAAATGTTATCAATAAAAAAATATTGTTATTTGGTACAATACTTCTGTAAATTTACATTAATACCTTAAGTCTGTATTATCATAGGCAATGTGATTATTTTTTAAGTTTTTTAAATTTTCAAACCTCTTATTAAAATTATAATTATTATCAAATTATAACGGTCGCCTCTGGCCAAGATGAGCTGGACTTGATGAAATGATTATAAAACCATTAATCATAATAATAATCTACACAATAATAATTATATGTTGTAGAATTTTATTTAAAAAAAATCACAAATATTAACAAAATTGTAAACAAATTTCCAGAATATTATTGAGCTTTTAAAATACATACAAAGCTTTTTTTTCCTTGATTTACATGTAAATTATTATATATGATGTCACACCTTGAAAAATAATGCTATATTATCAAGGACAAAACTAAGGAAGGGGAAGGATAATTGATGTCCGGATGTAAAATTTTAAGAGACATATTTTTTGGTTACACTCCTCAATAGATAAATAGTTAAAATATAATAGTTAGAACATTATTTATATTTTATAAATGTTGTCTATTTTCGGTGTTAGGTGATAGACGTTAGAAGTTACAATTAGAATTCGGATTTTTAGGTAAAAAAAAAAATGTTAAAATTTGATGCTAATATTCTCAAAAAAAAAAAAAAAAAAATAGTATATTCTATACATTTCTTTGAAAAATTCAATAATAATCAGGAAATCTTAAAATATGCTTTAATATGCGAGGAAGAAAAAAAAAGTCCAATACTAGAAGATTCAAAACATGTATATATATTGTATATTACTTTTAATGCACATTTTAAATTTATTATTTTCTTATATAACTTTTATTGGCTATCTTTCAAATTATCAATTTTATTTTATACTTTTAATTTAATATATATTTTGTTTAAAAGTCATTCTTATTTTAGAATTTAATTTCAAAGAATATATTGAATATATTTTATCACTATGTATGAATGGATAAATACATTTTTATTTTTAAGTGTACATTTTTATTAACATACTTTTACGTATTATAAATTATTATGTATACTATGTTTATAAATACGGTTTTAAATTTGTTTTCGATAATATTAGTAATTTGATTAGTTAATTGTAATTCATATGAAAATAAAAATATGAATGTTTTACATTATATAGTGATTTTGATCGGGTATAGTTAAGTTGTATATTGTAAAGTACATTTATTAGTTGGTCAGTTAATATGTATAAAAATAATAATAACTGATATTTTGTTATTCTCAATTTTGACATAGTACAAATATTTATTAGATATTCTAGAAATAAGAACTTTACTTGTCAAAATTATTAGTAGTCCACAATATCCTCTTACCTAACTTTATTTTAGTTAAAAACAATTATAATAAATAATAATATTAGAAAAAAGATTTGTGATTGTACAAAAAATTATCTTCCATAATTTTGTTATTTTAAATAATTTGTAACCTATATTATTCTTTATTATTATTATTATTATTATTATTTTTTATTAGCTTTAATTCTTCTTATATTGTGTATCATACAGAATACATGATATTTTATCATATTTCAACTTTGTATTAATAGGGATATTTTAATATAATATTTTAGTAATACAAGTTATATTCAAGTTTGATTTATTTACTGTACTGTAATATAATTTATTATATAAAAAATATGCAATGAAAAATAAATTTAATGGCTATTCTGTGATTTTAGAATAACTGTTCAACTGATTTAAATAATAGTATTTTGTTGAATTTTTATTGTTTTGTGAATATACCAATACAAATATACAAATAGTTTTTTTTAGTTATTATCAGGGTTTATTATTTCATACATTTAAATATCAATCTTGTTGAGTTGTATTTATTGACTTAAAGACTCGGGAAGCATCGTTATTGATCCAAACTTAATGAAAATTTAGTCAAAGATAGGCAATAGTATAAGAAATATTTTGGAGCAAGACAATTTTGAACATATGAAAAAAAAAATCTGGACATTTTTCTAACACTTTTTTTTGTCAATGATTATTTTTTTCATTTTCTTTATTTATTACGTAAAAAAAAGTAAAGTAAATATAATAAAAAAAAATATGTATAGACAAAAAAGCCGGACATACTTCGTGCCATGGGTATTCTTTGCTCCTCAGTCCTCGGTTCAGGGTTCAGATACTTTTTTTGAGTGTGTTGAAAATGACTGCTATTATTGTTCTTTATATTATTGACTTTTTTCGTTTAGAATTGTCTTATTGAAGAAATGATTTATCATTTTTTTTAAATTCCACAAACCCACCAAAAGTATCTGACCAGAGGAGTTAAGAATATCCGTGGTGCGAAATATGTCTGGCTTTCTCGTCTGTATTTTTTAGCAATACATTACTTAGTGATAGTGGTGATAAATCAAGTATGAATAGTTATCACTTAAACAAATGAACAGATTTTGATGAAACAAAACTAAAGTAATCCATACATTTCAGGAAGCTAAGTTTAACAGTTGGGGGATTTAATTTATTTATTACTGAATTTTACTCGCAATTACTCAGCCAATTATAAATAAATCGTAGCGATAAGTCGAGAAGGATCTTTAGATGGCTTAACAACAAGCAATTTAGACCCTTGTAAATTATTAAAATATCTATAATAAAATTGCATCCTCTGGTCAAGTTCTCTTATTGAATTTGTTGAATTTTAATGAAACAATAAATTATTTCTTTAGTTGTATGATTCTGAGCGAAGTTTGTTAATAATATGAAGAATACTTTGAACTACCTTTTTTTTATCAAATAAATAAAGGAAAAAAAACAATTTCATTAAAAATAAAAATTTTGATGAAAAAAAAAATTTCCAAAATTGTTTTTCTTCACATTTTCAAAATTTTCTTGTGCCTAAATATTTTTTATATTATTGTGTATCTATGTTTAAATTTTCATAAGCTTTGAATTTAAAAATAGACAGTTTCCTAGTCTTTTTAGGTCAAATTTTGAATATTTTTTCCTAAATTTTGAGAAAACAATCGAGATTTTTCGAAGAACAGCCTCTTTAAAGTACCATTTAGAGGCAAATCTGATTTAATAAAGTTCCTGGTCAAAATTTTTGGAGTAAAGTGAAGTAAAGTAAAGTGTAGACAAGAGTGCCGGACATACTTGTCACCATGGATAATGTTTGCTCCTCAGGTCAGATACCCTGCATATGTCTGGTAACTTATATTTTTGCCAGTGGTTTGTTTGACGGGCGCGTAGTCCATGTCGTGTAGTCGTGCTGAGTGGTGGCTGCGGTCTCCAATTTTTCAATGGATCCAAGATTTTTCTAATTTTGTAATCTCACGTACTCTTGAACGTCGTGGATCAGTGGCATCAATTCAGTTTTTGAAAGATAAGGGCAACAGTTTTGACCGACCCATATAACTAAAAATAAACCCAAGTCTTAGTATAAATTTCATTATTATTAAATATTTTTCAACTGCTGCTTCCCTTTAAATCAGAGGTTCCCAAACTGCGAGTAGCAATTTTTGGTGGCCCATGTTAAATTTTTATATTTACTCATTTTATTATAATATTAATTTATGTACCTATTTTATATTAAATAATATTAAATTATTTTTTTTATTAAACTTTTATATTCTGCATATTTATAGATTATGAGAAGAGTGAAGAAGTTAGTGTTTTTATAATATTTCTTTTTTTTCTATGTCTACAACTTTTGTTACAGAAATACTTATACAAAAGTCTGGAACTCAAACCACTATTTGAATTAAAATTTGCATTAAGAAGATTCTTTTGGGAGAGTATTTCTTTAAATTCTTGATAACATTTAAAAAAAAGCCATGTTGCAGCGAACGAAAACAGCCATTTATTGGTATGTAGTCGATTTATAGTTTTAGTCGTTTTCTTGCACATTCTTTCCGGACCCCTTTCCATGTAGTGAAATATGTAATTTCAACAAAAAACCTAACTTAACCTTTTTCCTTTTTTTGTAATTTTGTATTCAATATTGTTTATGTTAATAAACTAATTTATGTAAGTGAAATTTTCAAGTTTATATTTCTACTATTTTGGAAGTTATTACAAAATAAATAAAAATGATTTCATGATAATTATTATGTCGTTATTTCCAGAATATTTGTTGATACTTTTTTCGATTTTTCTTCAATCAAAACCTTATAAAACTTTCAATTATTCGTTCTTAAAAAATTTTATTACACCAAAATATTCTCCTTTTAATTTTCTATCTATGTACCAAGGTTTGCAAAGATTGGTCAAAAAAAATTTTTTTTTTTATATATATATATATATATGTTAAAGTGTGTAATTTTAAGTAAAACTAATGAATACTATTAAAATACCAACTTTAAACAGTTTTAAAACAAAAACTTGATTTGCGATTTTTGAAATTTTTTCAGTACCGTTGGGATTACACATGAATATGTTTGTATTAAATTTTTAGGTCTTAAAAATCATAAATTAAAATTTTATGAACTAAAAACACACACAAAATGAGAATTTTCCAATATTTTCAAAGTTCTGTACTTATCATAAAATTGATCAAGTGTTTTTGGAAAATTATTTTGAAAAATAACTTTTGAAGTTATGTTAAAAAAAGTGTGTACTTCGCTCGGCGGGGTGTTCTTTGCACGTCGGATTGGATACTCTTGGATCATGTTTTGAATTTTAAAGAAACGATAAATCATTTCTTCAATAAAACGATTCTGAACGAGGGAAGTTAATAATATAAAAAGCCGGACATACTTCGCACGACGGGTGGTATTCTCTTGACGGGCTTATTAAATTTTAAAGAAACGATAAATCATTTCTTCAGTAAAACGATTCTGAACAAAGGAAGTAAATAATAAAAAAAAAAAAAAATTTTCAAAAAATGTCCAAAATTTTTTTTCACATTTTCAAAATTTTCTTGCGCCAAAATCTTTTTTATATGATTTTCTATATATGCTTAAATTTTCATAAAATTCGGATCAAAAAATGATGGTTTCCGAGTCGTTTTTGTTAAATTTTGGGTAGTTTTTTCCAAAAAAAAAATTGAAGAATTGAGAAATTCAAAACATGACCTCTCTAAAGTATGGTACTTTAGAGAGGCAAACCCGGTTTCAAAAAGTTATTGATCGAAACTTTTGGACAAGAATTTCCATACAAAAAGTTGCACACAGAAAAATAAAAAATAAAAATCATTGTAAAAACACTAGCTTCTTCACTTCGTTCAGAATCAAAATTGTGTACTTCGTTCGTCGGGGTATTCTTCGCACGTCGGGTTGGATACTCTTGACGCGTGTATTGAATTTTAAAGAAACGATAAATCATTTCTTCAATAAAACGATTGTGAACGGAGCTTCACAATACAACTAATACACAATAATAATTATCAGTTTTGAAGAATTGAACATAAGTAAATGGTGAACTATCAATTATTTTGTTACTTACAACATTTGCGAAAAACGAAAATTGATTTTCATTTGTTCACATACACACCTAATGAATACTCCATAAATAATTTCTAATTAAAATAAAAAAAAAACATCATAGTAAAATAAAATTAAGCGGGTATAATTATCGTAAATCAACATTTATGCTATATGAACATAATTTTTACTAATATTTATTGTGGCGCATCTAGTCAATCACGGTTAAAAAAAATTTGCGAAAAATTCGGAGTTCCGGGAAACGAATCAAACCCGACTACGCCGGCTGGGTTACCATTGCGCCACAATGCATAAAATAATTAGAAAACTAATGTTGCGCGTGGATTTTAATTCAGCGTCAAAAAACACATAAGATGCAATAAAATGTTATCAACCTTCCACAACCAAGTGTTATAAACTTATAAATCTATAGATATTTCATAATAACTGTCAGTATTTTCTCCGATTTTTTTTCAATCAAACCCTTGTAAAATGTTTAATTATTCATCCGTAAGAAATTTTATTGCACCAAAATATTTGCAATAAAATTTTCTATCTAGGCACTAAGTTTCTAAACAATCGGTTTGGCCATATTTTTTTTATGTACCTACGTTAAAGTGCGTAATTTTAGGTAAAATTAACGAATTTCGTCGAAATTCTAACTTCAAACGGCTATAAAAAAAAAAAATTGAGTACCAATTTTGGAGATTTTTTCAGGTTAATTAGAAATATATGTCAGTGAGGTCATATTAATTTCTCAAGTCTTAACATCAAAAATCAAATATTTTATTTGATAAAAACTAACAAAAAATCTCCGAAATTTTCAAAATGCTGTACTTAACTCAAAATTGATCAAATCTTTTTTAAATTTTTGTGAAATGTTCTCTTGAGTATTTTTAGTAGCTGGTGAAGGTTAAGTCTCTAGCTGCATTATTTTAGATGTTATGTCAAAAAGTAATTTTTAAATTTACGGAAATACCGGTAATTGCATTTTTTGACATTTTTTCGACAGATTTTCCCCGTTTTTGGAAAAAGCATTGAGAAATTGTAAAAATGACCTCTTTAAAGATCAATCGGGGTATGATTCCGCCGGTTCTATTGAGATACTGTTTGAAACTTTTGGACAAGTATTTCTATACGAAAAAGTGTTTCCAGAAGTACAGAAAAAAAATAAACATCATTGTAAAATCATAAGCTTCTTCACTCCGTTCAGAATCTAAAAATTAAATTAAATTAATGAAAATTTGGGTTATGCCTTTTTTCAGCGTTTTTATCAATTTTTGGTTATTCTAGGCAACGCTTAGAAAAAGTATTGTGAACCAGCTAGACAATATTTCCAATCTAGAGTTACTGATCGAAACTTCTGGATTAATATCTCTACTAAAAAAGTGTTTCCATATATTATATGAAAAAAAGAATAAAAAAAACACTCCAATTTGTAAAATCAATACATTCCTCTCTATCGCTCAGAATCTAAAATTCAAAACTATAATATAAGGGGGGTAATAATTTTGATAATTTATAAGGGGGGAAGAGATTTTTGAAAAATTATAAGGGCATGAGTAGAATAAAATGAGGTTGGGGACCACTGGTCTAGACCCTGAGGAGAACTGTTGCGGCGGCGGCAGCGACGGTGACATAACGCATATTATTACCGTTTTTTCTTCGCGTCTGGAACGACTTATTGTTTTCAAATATTTTATATCCAATTATTTCAATATATGCACCTATGTAAATATAAATTAAATATGTGATCAAGGGCACTATTTGCTCCACTTGCCGTTCGCTTCGCTCCGCTAATCAAAAATACCCCTTGGCTTACAACGGTTATAGAAAAAAAAGTTGATTTACAATACTCGAGATTTTTTTAGGACCGTTGGTTATGCATATAAGTATGTTTGTATTGAATTTTCATCTTTTTATATCCATAAATTAAAATTGTATGAAATTAAAACTTACAAAAAACGAGAAATTTCCAATTTTTTCATATTTTTATACTTACCACAAAATTGGTCAAATGTTTTTGAAATTTTTATGAGGTATGCGCGTAGGTCTATTTTTAGTTGTTAGTGAAAGTCTCTATTTCTCTTATTTTGGAAGTTATTACTAAATAATTAAATTGATAATAATTATTTCAGTATTTCCAGAAAATTTGTCAGTACTTTTTCTGATTTTTCATAAATATTAAAAATTTTTTACATCAAAATATTCGCCTTGTAATTTTCTTTCTATGTTTTAAATTTCGTAAAGTCCGGTGATACCAATTATTTTTTATATGCGTTGAAATGTGTAATTTTAATTAAAATTATTGTTTCCTTTTTTTTTTTTGAGGTATGCGCGTGACTATTTTTATTAGTAGGTGAATGTTTCAACTTTTTAGCTCCATTATTTTGGAAGTTATGTCAAAAAAATAAAATCGAATTTACGAAATTTCGGGTTATGCCGTTTATTACCGTTTTTTGTCAATTTTCGGGTAATCCTGGCATGCGCTTAGAAAAGTATTGAGAATTTGGAAAAATGACCTCCTAAAAGTACCAACTAGACAACATTTCCGATCTATAAAGTTACTGATCGAAACTTTTGGACCAGTATCTTTGCCCGAAATCGTGGTGACATACATCCGAAAAATAAAAATAAAAAAAAAACATATAGATTTGTAAAACCATTTCATTTCTCGCTATCGCTCAGAATCTAAAATGTATAAAATTATTCATACATTTTTTTACAACATAATTTTTTTTTTAAAACTGCTTCTTTTAACCTAAATACTACGAAACTTCAGATTTTTAGGGCCTGTAAATACATATTTCTAAACTTTTTTGTACATGTTTTAATGCATATTTTGTCACATTTTATTGTATTTCAGCATTCAAATTTATGCGTTTTTAGTGCATTAACTTATGAACTCTGCAGTTTTTAACAAATAAATGGCTTCCCCTTCGACAAGTTTCTGCGATAATAACTACCCATACTCAATAGACCTAATAAGTGTTGAATTGGAGGCTCTTAGGAGGTAGCTATTGCTATCAGTATCCCTGCGCATGCGCCTTGATACATAAACCGCCACCACAGTAAAATAAATTTGCTCGACGTGGTCAGCGTGGTCTAAACGCTACAGGTTTGTACTATCAGCACTGAATGTACACTAGATAACCTCTATTGGACCACGCATTTCAGTATTGTTTATCCATCTTGATGGCTGTGGTTTTTTGTTGGACACAGAACTCCTGACTCTGGAATAGCTTATCCTGCTTATCCATTTTATAGCATACTTGTTCGTGGTTAGATTTATAGAAAGTAATTTGTGATTTTTATTGTGTTTTGTATCCGATTCACGTGGAAAATAACGGAGATCACGCGTAAACAACAACTGAAGTCATTGAAGTAGGTACTTGTATTAGTATCACAGGTTTTCTAAATGTTATTATTTGTCTTTGCTATGAACTTGTTTTTCAGTAGATACCTAGTTATCTAGCACCTATTTGCTATGATACCTAATAATGTAACCCATTATATTAGGTATATATTTGTCTATGGTTAGATTTATAGAAAATAATTTGTGATTTTTGTATGCCATACGCTTAAAAAAAAAGGAAAGTAAAGTATAGATAAGATAGCCGTACATACTTTGCACCACAGATATTCTTTGCTCCTAGGTTAGATACTCTTTGTGGTTGTGTAAAATTTTAAAGAAACGATTAATCATTTTTCAATAAGACGATTCTGAACGAAGAAAGTTTATAATATGAAAAACAATATAATAGTCATAATTTTCAACACACCCATCTAGGGTATCTGATCTGAAGAGCGAAGAATATCCGTGGTGTAAAGTATATTCAGTTTTCTTGTTTATACTTTACTTTACTTCATTTTTTTTTTTTTTTATCTAATAAATAAAAAAAGAAAAAATAATAATGAGAAAACAAATGTCAGAAAAATGTTCAAAATTTTTTTTCACATTTTCAAAATTTTCTTGTGCCAAAATGTTTTTTATATTATTGTCTATCTATATTTAAATTTTTATAAAATTTAGATCAAAAATTTATGGTTTCCCTCTCTCCCCCCCCCAAAAAAATGAAGAATTGAGAAATTCAAAAATGACTGTTTTAAAGTATCAACTAGAGGCACATCCGGTTTCAAAAAGTTGCTTATTAAAATTTTTGGATATGTATCTATACAAAAAAGTGTTTTCAGAAAAAAAAATATATTAAACATCATTGTAAAAACACTAGCTTTTTCACTTCATTTAGTATTTAATAACGGAGATTGTGCTTGAACAATAACTGAAGTCATTGAAGTAGGTACCTATGTACATTAGTATTATAGGTTTTTTAAAACTCACTATTTGTCTTTGTTATGAACTCCTTTTTAGTACCTAGTTGCCAAAAGTACCTATCCGCTATGATACCTCATTTTGTATTATATTGTACCGAAAATGAATAATTTACATACAAAATATGACCAAAAACAATATACCTTGTGACACACTTGGTTAACTGTGTTAGCGCTTATAAATGTGAGTATGCATGCATGTATACATGAGTTTGTATGTTTCATATTAGGTTCAATGATTATAAGTTAAAGGAAATACAACACTTGATCTTATAATGTAAGAAGGAATAAACAATACCTAGAGATAGTTTCTATGATGATATTATGTGTGTGACCCAGTGTGACCTAAATGAGTTAAATGCATCTGGTTATTTTTGTTTTGTTACATTTTTATCTTGTACTTTCACCCTTTTGATTATTGAATTTGTAAAAAAATAAATTGACAGATACATCATTTAAGGCAAATAATACTAGGTACGGTAGATCTAATTAATCATTGGGGCTCTTCCTTTAGGTTATCCGCATTAATGAAAATTCGGATTAAACAAAATAACAAAAAATTGTAAATTATTAATTTAAGGAAATTGTATTGACTATATTATTATACAAGGTATAATCCAATATATATCTAACAAAATCATTTTTTTTTTTTTTTTTGTTCCCTGATTGTTCACTCATTTCAGATTTATTTTAGTCTATGGCATTAACTAACATAATTTAGGTATTATTAAATGGCTGTCTTGATTAAATGAAGTCCAGACTAATGTGGTCCTAATATTGTTTTACATAATTGGGATCTCTGACAATGATTTATGGTCATGATTAGTTATGTTTACATTTTTTGGATACTTTATTAAAAATAAATGATTCCTTTATTATATAGGTATGTTACATTTTAGCAACTATTTACTTTAAAAATGATTTATAATGTATCTTGTATCTAAAGGTAAAAATAAATGTAAAATGTACCTTGGTAACTATCAGTGACTAGTATCTAGTATCATTTAAAAAATTTAGTACTTATCTAATAACTAATATCAACATATTTTTTTCAAGTATCTTATCTATCTATGACCATAGCCCATAGGTATACCTATGGTGACTAGATATAAGAATCCAAAAAAAGTATATTTCAAAATTTAGCCTCTACTCTGTTTTGAAAACCTTTTTCTTCTAATGTATAAATAATTATACTACTTGTATTTCTTATCAATTGTTTCTATAAATAATATTTCTTAATATTCTATTCAATATTAAAGTGATTTTCAACTAGTGGACCGCGGCACACTACAGTGCTGTAAAATCGACTAGGTGTGTCGCGAGAAATGTCTGATATTTGTGATTATAATTATATTTTTGTCAATTGTATGCACACACTGTTGGCGAGTTTTATGTTTATTTAATTAATAATATTTGTTATGATAACTATGTGTATTTAGTTTATTTTACATAAGTTCTCTTTTCTTATACCTTATCCTAGTAGACTATCAATCATTCTAATTATTACACCAATTGATAAAACTGTGGCTATTAAATGTCAACCAATTGTTCAGATTAGACAATACATGTGTAGGCAAACTATACAGTGTACAGTTTTGTCAAATGCGTGAGTGTGCCGCAAAAATTTGTAATTTATAATAATGTTCTGTGTACCAAAAAAGGTTGAGAACCACTGCAAATATTATCTTGCTTAATATTGTTAGATGATAATAATATAATGTAACTAATTGGTTAATAATAATTTTTTTCAAATTTTGATGGAAAAGATTTTAGCTAATAGGTAGTTAGGTCGTATGTGGTTCAAATCAAAACATTATTTTGTACAAAATATGCATTTGTCTTGAACATAAAATATAAAGAAATAATCAAATAAATTACAAAAATGATACGTAATATACATGAATACATCATGAATTATGTTAGCATAATTATAATTTATATATACAATGTACACATAATATGTATATATTGTAAATGTTATTAATTCATGAAATTTTCATAAAAAAAGAGTTCAATTGAATGTACTTAAACTTACTGCTAAGGATACTACAACAATGTAATAAAAAAGAGTACTATGAAAAATGTACGCCTAGTCACCCAAAATATACCACAGGTATATGTTTAGGTATTATGAAATTGCATTTCAAATGCTTGCCTAGAGTTCATAGTCAATTATATTATACATATTATCTCTCTTTTTAAATATTGTATGGTAATTGATGAAGATTCATTAAAATAACATATTCTAATTTTAGAAAGAAATAAATACAAAATAGTAAAGTAAGATTTATAATGAATATATTAATTTGCATTCAATATCATGATAAAATCTTGAATTTAAATTTTGTAACTCCATCTAAGACAGAAGATTAAACAGCTATGCTGGGAACTTCATGCTAACTCTTCATTGTGTAACAAATTCAGACTTAATGAGGATTTTACACTTTGAAGACTATTTGTCTACATAATTAAAATATTATAACACACAAATTATAAATATGATTTAAATATTTATCTATCCTATTTTCTTGTTCATATTTACCTAAAATATCATGCTAAAATTGTCCAATTTAATATTTGTAGTCTGTGGAAAAATAACTATACCTAAATATTTAATTTTTATTTAATTTGAGTATAAATTAAAATTATTCTATTTATATTATTTATTTATTATTATTTTGTTTTAGATTCTGAGCGAAGTGAAGAAGCTAGTGTTTTTACAATGATGTTTATTTTTTTATTTTTTTTTCTTTATTTATTTTTTTTTTTTTTAGTGTACAACTTTTGTATAGAAATACTTGTCTAAAAGTTTCGATCAATAACTTTTTGAAACTCGATTCGCCTCTAGATTGTACTTTAGAGAGGTCATTTTTTGAATTTCTCAATTCTTCAAGGTTTTTTTTGGAAAAAACTACTTAAAATTTGATAAAAACGACTCGAAAACCATCATTTTTTGATCAGAATTTTATGAAAATTTAAACATAGATAGAAAGTTCTATAAAAAAGATTTTGGCGCGAGAAAATTTTGAAAATGTGAAAAAAAATTTTGGACATTTTTCGAACATTTTTTTTTTCTTATATTATTAACTTCCTTTGTTCAGAATCGTTTTATTGAAGAAATGATTTATCGTTTCTTAAAAATTTAATACGCCCGTCAAAAAAATACCACCCGTCGTGCGAAATACACCCATCGTGCGAAGTATGTCCGTCTTTTTTGTTCATTAATTGGCTAGTTAAAATGATAATAGAATACTTATATTTTATATTATTCGTCTTTATGAGAACATTTTAAGATTTATATTTATTAGTAGTATAATTTTATCATATTCATATATTGGGGTTTGGAAGATGTCCAATGATTTTTTTTTAAATTTTTATCAACTACCTAGCTATTTTTAATGTTACATTTATAATTACATTGGAACCATTTGTTGCTCATATTTATAATGTTTTGCTCAGTATTGACTGATTATTTTAATTTTTTTAATTAGCATAACATTATGTGTTAATTTTTCTAATTTGCAAATTAGTACCTATCATGTTTTGTAGCAGTGTCTTCAAAAATTGGTATGCTATTTTTATTTCACATATCAATTTAAATATGTTTATTCATATAATTTTTTGTGTTATTGCAGGTTCATTAAATAGAATATCAGTTATGGAGATGAAAATGAAACAATCAGTTAATTGGAGAAAATGTTATCGACAATTCAAACTGTCTTGTGCAGCGTTAATTTTAACGTTGTTAGTAGTTATATTGGCAAATTCTATGCTTTTTGACAACGAAGATTTTTCAGGTTTAAACATAATTTTTTTTTTACCTACTATTTGAAATATTACCTTATATTTACTTATTTACTAATATGGATAATTGCCATCAATTTAAAAACTTGGGAAAATCATTTTAATTATATTAGCAGAGTGATTGCTCAAAACATATTCTACAAATATATCCAGACATTATTGTTTATACTATACATTATTTATTTTAACCTTCATTTGAATTTTTCAGATACTATTGATGATGTGTGTGATTATGTTTGGAATTTTATTGGTTCATCTTTACACATTAAATGGATTATTCCTGAGATGACAAAGAAAACATTCCAAGGCGATTATTGTATTATTTATAATTCCAAAAACGAAGGCAATATAGAAAAAAATTTCAAAATTAATTGTATTTACAGGAACTTTGAACGAGGTGAGAATTTTATTTACTTAAAATAATTTTTTGATGCCATTAAAACAAAGTTGTATTCTTTTGCAGATTGAAATAACTAATTATACAAGTAATATATTTTTAAGTCTCAGAAGCTCTCAAATTAAAAATTAAATTACCGAATGATTTATTCGCAATTCGTCTTATGTCTTAACAAACTGTAAGATGTAACAAATTTATATTGAATATACTTAATTTTTTAATTTTTGTACTTTATTTTCCAATATTATTTTTTATTATTATAATAATTAGTATCCATTTTCAAGGTGTGTAAACATTTTTGTATAGACAATTTTTCAAAAGTATTTTTATTTTTATTTTAATTAAACAATCAAAATATATAATATTAATAATTTTAAAAGTAATTATATTATGTATATAATCTTATAATATCTGTATCACCTTTTAATGTTGTATAATAATTTAATAATTAATTCTAAAAGTTTTTGGTACTACATAAAAAAGTTAAAACATAATGAAGGCCAACCTTATACTGTATGAATTATGGTCCTATAAAAATTTCTAATATGTTTAGTGACTATTTTCCTTTATTTATTATACTCAAAAATGCAATCACCTATACCCCTCATACAGATGATTTTGAAAATGTCAAATAAATATACTTGATTATGACTTATCTTTCAGTGAGATTTTTAATGGCGTATTCTGTTTAAATAATGATCATGTTCCTGGCTATGATAACATCCCCTCTATATTTTTAAATAAATGTCGCTATGCATTAACAATTCCTATTCACAAATTGTTCATATTATCATTAAAATCTGGCACATTTCCCTAAATGTGGAAACAAAGCTATATTACTTTAATTTGGAAATCTGGAACCAAAGTCATAATTTCCAATTATCGACCAGTCGTTAATTTAAGTTCATTGCCAAAATTTCTTTGAAAAACTAGTAGAACAAAAATTGTCTCTTCACTTTAAACATAATTTTATTGATAATCAATACGGATTTAGAAAATTGAAATCTGTTGACACTAGTCTGGTTGGTTTTTCCTCACACTTAGTAAATTCCGTAACTTATGGTAGTCAAGTTGACGCTATCTAAGCCAATATAAAAAAGTATTCGACTCGGTCGATCACCGAATTTTATTTCACATGCTAAAAAATATTGGTGGTAATATATTATCTTGGTTGTCATTTTATTTATCTCAATGCACTCAATAGTAAAAGTTTTCAATGCTGAGTCCAAACCACTGTCAGTGTCATCTAGAGTGGTACAAGGCAATCACTTATCTCCATTCTTACTTTTAGTGTTCATCAACGGTATTAATAAAGTATTTAAACAGTCAATTGCCTGTTGTTTGCTGATGGCATAAAAATATATGTTACAATTAATCACATAAATGATAAAATTATGACATATAATACAACAAAATCTTGATCGATTTTAAACATTGTACTTAGATAATAGATTACATTTAAATATGAATAAATGTATACAAATATCATTCCATTGCAATCGTTCAAACGCACTTTACAGTTATAACTTAGCTGGATCCCTAATTAATGTTGTAAATGAGGTGAGAGATCTTGGTGTAATATTATTGTCTGATCTTAGTTTCAAACAACACATAGAAACCATTTACGCAAAAACCTTTAGAATTTTAGGTTTTATAAAACGAAATTGCACCGATATGAATACAAAGTGTCTAAAAGTCTTATATGTTTCCATAGTACGTTCTATCTTGTAGTTTGGGACCTTCGACAAACAGGTTTGATTGATAAAATACAAAGAAGTTTCATTAGAATGGTAGCTTTTAAATCAAATTTGCATGGACTACCTATTGTCGATGTCGAAAAACCATATAAAATACCCCATCTAGCTAATATACGTGATTATAATAATTGTCATTTTCTATAAAAGCTATTAAACGGAACTATAAACTGCTCTGAGTTATTGAGTCTTATTGGCATTTGAGTCCCTCAGGTCAATACTAGACAAAACACATTATTTCACATTGCATTCAGTAAACGTAATTTTGTTACCCGATAAGTAGAATTTTATAATATTGCAGTGAATATATATTTGATTTTGATTTTTTCTTTGATAATAGTTATAAATTAAAAATATTGTTGTTTGTTCATTAGTTTAGTACCATTTATTTATCCACCTACCCATGTTATATTATCTATTGTACTCGTTTTTATTAGCGGACGTTATTATTATATAAAATTAAAATTAAAAAAATAATTTGAACAATAACTGTTCCACTTCTCCCTCACCCCCCTCAAAAAAAAAGGTTATAATTTATAAAAAAATTTACTTAAAATACAGTTAGTGAGTACTTACACATATCATATCTTTTCAGATATTATTTTATTTGATTACCCAATTTTGGTATAAATCAGTAAACATGCTGTGATTACATCATACACAATTTTAGATTCTGAGTAAAGGGAAGAAGCTAGTATTTTTTACAGTGATGTTTCTTTTTTTTTCTTTTTCTGGAAACACTTGTATAGAAATATTTGTCTAAAAATTTTGATCAGTACCCTTATAGATCTGAAAACACACTCAGATGGTACCTTAAAGAAGTTATTTTTCAAATTTTTTAATTATTTTCCCAAAAACGAGGAAAATCTGGCGAAAAATTAACCAAAATACGCTATTACAGGAATTTTCATAAAATTGAAAATTGTTTTTTAATTTAATTTCAAAAATAATGTAGCTAGAAACTTGAAACTTTTTCATCAACTACTAAAAATAGTAACAAGAATACTTCATAAAAATTTCAAAAATGTTTGATAAATTTTGAGTTAAGTACAGCATTTTGAAAGTATTGGAAATTTCTTGATTATTGTTAGTTTTTATGTAATAATATTTTTAATTCTTGATATTAAGACTTGAAAATTTAATATGATCTCACATGTATGTCTAATTGACATAAAAAAATCATGATAATTGTAAGTCAACTTTTTTCTTAGTAATATAATAAAGACATATTTACATGTTATACATTTTTAAATCTTGTTATGCTTTTAAAAAATTGTTACTTATTGGGGATAAAAATATTTCTTTAAATCTTATTATATGCTGAAAATTGAATTATGCTGTTATTTTTTCATTTTTTTTCACCCTTTTTCAGTTATGATATTATAATAATAATAATAATAATAATCTTTATTATACGGAATAAAATTCCAATTTCAAATTTACATAACAGTGTGGTACAGGCAATATATATATAACAATATGAATATACATAATTATGATAATAAATAGAGATAAATAATATATTACATAGTGATAATTTAAGAATTAAGCTTAAGTGTAAGTGTAAAAATACAATATATGAAACTATATGAATAAATAAAATTATAATAATAATAATTTATTTTTAATGGAAAAATAATTCCAAATTTCTTATTTACGTAGACAGTAAAATAGTTTAACATACTTTGTGTCTTAATTAAATTTAATTACAATTTTTACAAGATAAGTTATCAAGGAAAAACATTACTCTACAATATAATAAAATAAACATGCAAAATTTGATCTTAATATTAATAATAATAATTTTAATCAGAAGATAATATATTTTGAAACATTTTGTCAGGTATAGAAATATGCAATACATAATACAGTAAAATAAACATACGAAGTAACTGATTCTTTAAAGTTATCAAAATCCACAATACATATAAGTAATTATATTTTTTCTGAAATATCTTGGAATGAGTCATAAAAAAAATCAACTTGTTTAATACTATTACCTAATATCATTAAAACATTACAAGGAGAGTTTAGTTCATAATCAGTTTGTACATTTTTTAAATAGAATGATTGTTTTTCTCTTGAGTTTATGGAGGAGATTTTAAAGTTAATTTTTTCTAGTATATACAACATTGTTATCGCTATGGAAGCTGAGACTTTACAGATTTTCTAGTACTGGTAGCACTGGTTTCTAATTTGAAATTGTGAAACTCTGGTCTATCCCTGGTCAGCTGGAAACTAAGATGAACTGGACGGATTTACTCGTAACTAGACATGAAACGTCACCTATGTATCAAAATGTTTCACCTGTTAGTTATAAATTATAACAGTTTCTAGTTTATGTCAATTCTTTTAAAGATTTAGGAACTTTTTATGTAATTTTTCTACGATAATCATACGTTCTTTTTCTCCATACTTGAAAATCAGAATGTATAAATTAAATATAAATACGTCAACATCAGCATTCTCGTCTTAAATATTTACTAAATTTTGTAAATAGATTATTTTAACGTAGGAATGAATTTTTGTATATGAATTTTAATGTAGGAATGAATTTTAATGATATTTTTGGGAATAAAATAATGTTTACGGTCATTAGATACATTTTGAACTTGAGTTACATGAAAATTAACAAGAAGGTTTTGTGTAAATTTTTTATTAGAAAAACGAAAATTGATATTAGCAGACTCGAATTAATTTAATTATTTATACTCGTTGTTATTGACTAGAGTACGTAATATTTGACCTATTTTAGTTTTTATTATTTTTTTTTTTTTTTCATTGACTTAATTCACTTGGAAAATTTGTAACACGATGATATTGTGTTATATTTATTATTATTTCAGGTAAAAAAGAAAAACGGTCCTGATTTGGTAGCATATTTTTGCCTCAAGATGTTGCATTTCCCTCGAATAAAAATGAGGAAATTGGAATTCAACCATTAATTTATGGGACTCGGTTCGTCTAAAACTGTTTGCCGTACTGGAACTCAATTTATCCGCCAAGTTTTTGAAACTGAAGCTCTTTTTACCAACTCTAGTGTAAAAAAACACTCGTGACAATTCGTAGAAAAATAAAAGCGACTCGTTAAAAAAATGTTAAGAGTTTCACGGTTTGAAAAAGTCTTTCGACACACTGGGTTAATGCACTTCATAACTATAGAAAACCACTGATCAAGATATGAGAACGCAACAACACGTTGTAATATTCTTTGAATTTGTTTACTTGAAGTTTTGTTCCATATACACCGCCCGCACCGTGCATTTACGGAACCGGCACATATTCGTGTAAGGGGAAATCATATTATCAAGTCATAAAACTGAGTAATATATTTTGTGATGTTGTTGTTGAGTCAACAAAAAGTTGCATAATTTAGATTTTTCTAAATAATAATGTATATCTAAAAGAGTAAATATGTATTTTGACTAAATAACTTAACAGTTATTTATTAGATATACTTACAGTGAAACGGATATGATTTTTATTATTACATAACTGCTTTTAAAACGAACAAATCGGCTTCGAAATTTTAATTTTTTTTTATTTCGAATCGATTTAAAAATGGTATTTACCCAAAAAATATTAACAACTTCTGTGAATTTCCAGTTCCATCGTCAACAAAGTAACTATTTATAATAAACTATTTAAAAAATTGAAAAACGATATCAGAAATTAATTTTTTGAGATATAGACTAAAAATTCTTACAAAATTATGAATTTAAACAACTGTTGATTACTTTTTACAAGTTATGTGTTTTTGTTTTTTAAAAAAAAAGCCGGACATACTTCGCACGATGGGTGTACTTCGCTCGTTGGGGTGGGATTCTCTTGACGGGTGTATTGAATTTTAAAGAAATGATAAATTATTTCTTCAATAAAATGATTATTCTGAATGAAGGAAGTTAATAATATAAAAAAAAAAAAAAAAAAATGAGAAAAAAAATGTTAGAAAAACGTCCAAAATTTTTTTTTCAGATTTCCAAAATTTTCTTGCGCCAAAATCTTTCTTATATTATTTCCTATCTATGTTTAAATTTTCATATAGTTCGGATCAAAAAATGATGGTTTCCGAGTCGTTTTTGTCAAATTTTGGGTAGTTTTTTCCAGAAAAAAAAAAAATTGAAGAATTGAGAAATTCAAAAAATGACCTCTCTAAAGTACAATCTAGAGGCAAATCTAATTTCAAAAAGTTTTATTATCGTTTTATTAAAGAAATGATTTATCGTTTCTTCAAAATTCAATACTCCCGTCAAGAGAATCCCACCCGACGTGCGAAGAACACCCCCCCGACAAGCGAAGTACACGTATTTTTTTTTTTTTTTTTTTTGTTTAAGCGAAAACGGTTTTTTCATAAACGTTTAATATTTTTCGGAATATTTATGTAATGCTAAATTGGTAACAGCTGCTGCCCGTATCGAAATCACATCGAAAATAATGTACAATATTATCCTTGGTGTGGGCGCAAAAGTTCGAGGAACACAGGTCACACGCGTCAAAAACATCGCGGGAGTTCATATCGAAAAACAATTACCATCACTAATATGGTAACTAATGCTAACGGATTACTATATCGAGCCCCGATTGTTGATGTCCTATAAACGTGTTGTTATAAAATTGTCTCTAAAATCGCGTCACAAGTATTATTATTATTATTATCGTTGGTGTTATTTTTGTTTTTTTATACTCACTGAGGCCACCCACACAATGGAAAAACGGAGCGATTCCCCCCCCGCCCCCAAACACACCGCGAGGTACTTTCGAATTATATAATATAAATATCAATAATTACAATAACGATGAGACTAGTACTATATTCAGAAAATGACGTATGGGTACCAGAATATCTGGACGACGTACTTATACTTATGCATATCGGCTTATAAATCGATTATGTAGGTAGATTGTTTTGGAAAAATTTCATATTTGAAATTATTATTTTTGTATTACACAATAATGACACACTCGACTGCTATAATTTTTATAGACTCGTCTAAAATTGAGCGACAAAAAAAATCGCTCACCTTAGTACCCGCCCAAAATAAAGCGCCCCCTTCAAAATTAAAAATATGTACCTAGTGTACTAATAGGGGGTAGTAGAGCTCACGTTGGGAATCACTGTCGTAGATGAAAATAATAAAACGATTTTACTACATAAATATATTTCCTGAAATATACCAGCTGACTTGTGGTAGACGTTACATATTTTTTCATAATTTGTTTCGTATTTATTTTTACATAATTCGATATTTTCAAAAAAAAAATGAATAAAAATGATAGATCAAAAAAATAAATAAAATTGGTTTCAAAAATAACCACTAGCTAAAAATCTGTATAAAATGAAATGTTGAGATGCAATGACCTCTTTTTGTTAGGTAAATATAAATCAAATTTTTTTTTTCGTTTTCATATTTTTGGATTTAATATATATATTATACATTCGCTCCGGTAATTAGACTACTGGAAAATTTGAATATCTTGGTGATTCCCCAAATCGATTCGTCAAAAAGTTCCCCCCCCCCGTTTGACCAGCGCCCGCCACCGCAGACGAGTTGTTTTTATATATAATTTTCTCAGAGTGTTTGTTGAACACTTTGAACTCCATAATTACCACGCAAATACCTACACTTAAAAAATCATCTTACGAAATTACTGTTTTCGTCGACCGCTGAAATGTGAACAGAAATTATAGACCATAAAGGTTATAGGGGAACTAAACCGCCGATAATGTCCGACGACACCTTTTGTGTGAGGAGGTGATGAGAGGGTAGAGATACTCTTGAACCGTACGTTTCATACCCGCCGAATGGAGTTCAAGTGAAATTTGGCGAGGGAAGGGTCACGGAGACTGCCGACGAGCTGAACCGCAAGTAGCATAACTACAATATTATTATTATTAATATCAGCTGCCCGTCGTCTATTGTCGATTTGTCGACGAGCGCAATAATTACTATAACTACAATTTTAGTAGACGAATGAAGAAATATCATATAATAGATCACAAGACGTCTACAATATCATTATATCGCTGACGTACGCCGATTTATCTCTGTGAGTATACGCGATGGGATTAAGGAGTTAAGGAGTGTACTATTGTGCGGTTCGACTTACGCGACCGATTTGACGAGGACAACCCCGGTCCTGGGTCAAAACATCTTCGAAAAAATAATATCTCTGGCCAAAATATATCTCATAATATCACAAAATTGCTCCAAAAAATATATCTCCGATCAAAATTTATTTTGAAAAGATATCTCTACTACAACTTAATAAAAATATTGACAAGAAAACCGGATATGGTGTCATGTCAGTTATGATATACTGGTGATCATGGTTGCAAAGGGAAAATGAGAATTGGGTCCCAAAATATTAAAACGAGATTAATAGAAATTTTACTTGGAATTCAGAGTGATTTACGTATCACTTCGGAGCTCAGCTACACAGCCAAAAAAAAAAAAAACAGTAGAAAAAGAAAAAAATGTAAGACAAAAAAGATGTTTTTATTTACTAGTGGAGAATCAATCCGGTTAAATTTTGTAAAAGACGTGTCTTTTAAATATATTATTCCCTAACATAAACTATTAATAATACAAATATTATTATAATACAAATATTTACGATGAAAAGAAAAAAACACAATATTTTATATTAAAATCAAACTAATTAAATTAATATTTTAATAATAACATTAATAACAGATCATTACCATAACGTAACAAAAAACAACGTTTTTGGAAGACATTCTATCCAACCCCAAGTGGTGTCTCCTAAGTAACGCTAGACCCAACTCATGTACTCCATAAAATACGTCCGGACCCAATTCATGCTATTTTTTAATTCTGGGACCTAACTCGAGCTTGTCCGTTGCAAAGTATTATAAGTAAATGGCTTTAGTTGTAAGCGTTTTATTTAGGATTTAAAAAAAAAAAATCAAAAAAATTTATCCTATGTAAGTAAATATTGTAAAAATAAAATAAGGATTATTTTAGTAAAAAACTGCTTACATATTATAGATATACTATATAAACAAGATTATTGTATTTTATTATATAATTGTATTTTGTTTACAGGCGGCGTGACGCACAGGACGGCCCGGAGGCAGCGGCAGTTCTCGGCCGGCGGATACGACCCGGAGGCGGCCACAAGTACGTGAACGACGCTCTGCGGCTTGAAATTTTGGGCTCGGATTTCGTAGCTGATGAACTACTTTTTCGGGAGAACTACGAGGAGGGGGGACCATGACAAAATCCTACAGAAAATCTTAATTTATGGCTTTATACATTTTTAATCGCTTAAGGTGTGTTTTTGAGCTAAAATCGAATACCTATAATGTTTTACGATTTAAATACGTTTTTAACGATTCATTAGGCTACTAAATCTGAGCACTGTTAATAGGTGATAACTGATTTTGTCTGATTTTTGATATTATTTTTGATTTCTCTGATAACTGATATGACTCATACAGGTGGCATCATTTGTCCGGAGCGAAACGGGCGGTACCCGTTGGGCAACCAGTGCGACAAGTGAGTTTGGATGTTTCCAAAAATAGTATTTTAACGAGTCCCGCCAGTAACCCTCTGTTGTTCTAACTAAAACGCAGATTATGACAACATAATAATTAACGGAATTACACAATGTTTAATTAATACCGTAAATTATTATGGAAAACGCATTTGTTCGTTTGTACAATTCAATATTATAATGCACTTAATATCATTATTAATGGAATCATTAATTGATTTAAGTAACAAAACACGTTTTAATATAGAGCAATAAAATGGTCGTGCAACAAAATTCGACAATATAATTTAAAATTAAAATCGTCGTTACTACGACTGTCGTTTTGATCGGACACGAATCGCCCGCACGAAACAAATGGGCGAAATTCCACAAGAAACATGATCACATAACGGTTGAAGTTTACGTCAACAATATTATACTAAAAAAAAAAAGTATTAAAATAAATTAAAAACGTACTTAAGTATTATAATTGCGTTTTAAAAGCTATACGAGTACTCAGAGCAGGGCAAAAGGGCATGGGCCAGGGTCGTAGTTCTTAGAGGGGCGCAAATTTCAATACTACTTATATAATATTATTCACATAATATTTGAAACATGCACGTTTATTTAATATTGTGTAGTTATTTTGTAAAATAATACATACTATGCGATTCACCAAACTTAACTACATTTAAAGTAACTTAAGATTATAAAAACAAAAACGTAATTTCGCATGATTACAAGTAACAAATAGGTAGTTATTAAAACGTATTAGTTATTACCAGGTATAGCATAAATTTATACATGTTTTATATGTCTCAAATGGTTTTTTGTAAAAAAAAAATGGAAA
The DNA here is from genome assembly GCA_025469315.1 of Stegophylla sp. TES_Ste_2020. Classification (NCBI taxonomy): domain Eukaryota; kingdom Metazoa; phylum Arthropoda; class Insecta; order Hemiptera; family Aphididae; genus Stegophylla; species Stegophylla sp. TES_Ste_2020. Next base: position 8,844 of record JAIPRM010000757.1, on the reverse strand, counting down.
TTCCTTATTTTGAGTAGTGAGAAAAGGCGCAAAAGTGATTCGCCAGGTGCGCCACTGAACCTCAATACGGCCCTGCGAGTACTGTAACGTTTGTGTCACTCGACGACCACAAAATTATCGAATTTTTTACACAAGACAGTTTAAAAATATTGTAAAAAAATGAAATTTACCATGAATTTATCCGTTGTTTGCGATATTTTATCCAGATATTTACAATGCGAAAACGGCATACCCACAGAAAAACTATGCCCCGACGGACTGTTCTTCAACTCGAAGTCGTCGATATTCTCGTACCCGTGCCAATACCCGCCGGAAGTGGACTGTGAGGGAAGAACACAATTGCGTAAGTTTAAATTAAAAAATATTTTAACGTTTTCCACGTGTCCTACGTTCGTCGGAAATCCAACGGGAATGGGTTTTCGTGCAGAAATCGTCGGCGAGTATCAAAAATAAAGAGTAAAGAATATATTACCGTATACTGTTACGTATATTGAATTGAAGCAATCAAATGGAATACGCTAAGAGTGACCATTTTGAGAAAAATAAAATTATTTTTCATATTTGGTTGGTACCACTTTAAATTTTCATATTATCATATTAAATAAGACATACAAAAACAATAACATTAATTTTAAAGTATGATAACAGTTCCTTATCAATGATCCGATTGAGCAAGGGATACAATATTTCGATACGGTAATTTGATTCTTTTCAACAGGTCGCTCTAAGCGTATTCCATTTCAATGCTTCATTTAAGTATGGCCACGGGTTGCGATACACATAGGCGTATTTACGGTGGTGTGGCAAGAGGAGGGCTAAGGGTTTTAAAGCTAAGGGTCTCTTCCGTACATGATTAATAATATTATATTTTTCGACTTGAAAGATAACAGTTGAATTAAGTTAGATTTCATGTTTTTCTTTTCTGTTTTTTTTTTTTTTTTTTTTGATAACTTTGTTGAGCATTTAAAAAAAAGGTCTCATTTAATCTTTCTGTAGATCATCAAATGTAATTTGAAACGTTCTCTAAACGCATTGGTTTTTTTTAGTTTCCTGTAGTCATCCTAATAACCCAATATTCCTATAAGTTCTTGAAATTTTACAAAATTCATTATAACTTAGGGGTCTTCAATGATATCTATAGCGATATCGGAAACTATATCGATTTTTTCGATACTGATATCCAACAAAAAAATATTTCGACATTTCTCAATATCTTCAAGTGATTTTCCCCTTTCCATATGATACGTTAAAACAAAAATATTTTAGTTTACAATTTTTTCGTAGTTTCTAAAAAATAAAGAGAGAAAACCAAAAATAACCATAAATTGCATTACTGTTGTTATCATGGGTCAAATTATTATTTTATGAGTGTCTATTTTCAAATTTTTCCTCCCAATTTCTCGTGAACCCCAGTGAACAGTACTTTTCAGTTGAAATTCCTTTATCAAATTATGTATAAATCGATGAATCCAAAAAACTAAATAATTCGATACAAATATCACCAATCCTAATATAATATATCAGATTGGATTAAATTATCAAAAAAAAAACAAATTTCATGAAAATCTAAGTAGTGTATGTTTTCGACTTATTTTTCGGTAGTTTCAACAACGCCTGACGTAGTAAAAGTCCGGAAACTCCTGTGTAGGTACTTTTTGACTCTTGTTGCGTTAAATTGAAAATTTCACTCTTACAGAACCACCACAACCCACCAACGACTGTCCCAGGCAGTTCGGTTACTTCCGGCTCGGCGACGAGACCAAATGCGGTCAATTCTTGAACTGCGTGAACGGCATCGGATACAAATTCGATTGTCCCGAAGGATTGGCGTTCAACGAGTTGACATTCAGATGCGATTGGGCCGACCAGGTGGACACCTGCGACGCAGAAGGTTTGTCAATGGAACAATAAATTATTATTATAATATGATATAGTTAATGGTGAGATGTGAGTATGTTAGTTGTAAAAGCGGTGCAAAAATATACATAACAATGATGGTATTAATTAATGGTGGATCCTCAATAATAGGATATAAATTTAGAGTTGCTAGATTTCAAAATTAAAAATACGAGACAAACAAAAAATTAATTTTATCCCCCTCCCCCTTCAACAATTGAACCTTTTTTTTGAATAAAAATGTTTTTTTAGTTAATTTCTATTTGTTTTAAGTTTTATAATTTTTGAATAATATTTCAACAGAATAGGTTAACGCATACTAAATAAAGTATAAACATAATATTTTTAAACTTGATAAAATAATTAAAAAAATAAAATGACTTTGAATTCTTTAGGCAATAGCCATTAAAACCAATAGGAATGAAATTATAAAACAACAAATATCACATTAATTTTATAAAAATACATATATTTTAACTTTACAAAATTAATATTGATTGTTGAATTTCCTGACTATGGTTTATCAGAATTTCATAGAAGAATGGATATCTTTTATAATATTCACCGGTTAGGTTAGGTAACCTAACCTAAGAGTCAAAGGGATGTATTGGTGATTTTTTGAAAAACGGGACATTTTAGTGTCCCAAAGAGATTTGTCGGGACAACGGGACCTCTAGTTAAAATATGGGACGTCTGGCAATCCTATAATGAATTAAAAAAAAAAAAAAAAAATCATATTTATCGTTTACATAATATTTTTATGTAGATAAAACGTAATACTAAAAAGACAAAAGTTAATTGTAGACGAAATCATCGGTAGAGCACGTGTGCCGTACATAATATTATTTATACTCACAAGTGATATTATGTTTGCCTTAGCTACTCGTGTGACTTCTAGTGGGTGGGACTCGAGTGACGGTATCGGGTATGGAAAACTGTAGACAAAAAAAAAAAAAAAAATCAACTTAAATGCCTAGAAGCTACATACAATAATAATAATAATATTATTATTACTCTTATATTACCATAATATTATTTATACAAAAAATACCTTCATAAGAATCTCGTTGCCCTTGGTGGTAAGCGAAGAAGGACCTCTCTTTTCCGCCACTAAGATTTTTTCGTCTCACTTTACTAAACATTCATGAGGCTTCCCTGCATACAATTTTTATTAAGAAACATAAAGTAGACGAAGAAATATGTACATAAAAAAATCTCTCATTCATTGCACAATTTTCAGTTCATTAGGATTTTTCCTTTTTCTAAATTATGTTATTTTCAATATACTCGTACCACCCGTACCTGCCGACCACCCGCCAGTTTTTTCGTTACCGTTTACCTCTAATTCAAAATCTAAATAAACCGCGTATACCTAAAACCGCTCTTTCAGTACGCGCACGCCTGTGACGTTACAATAGTCATTATTTTTGGTCATATATAAACGTCACGAAAATCATAAATCCTATTGTCTATAACTGGTACGCGAGCGTCTCTAGCGATGTGCGTACACAATAATAATAATAATAATAATAATAATAATATTTATGCGATTAAAATAAAAAATATGGAAAAATATCCATTAAATCACATTCAAATTCGAAACGGCCGCCGAGGTTACATAATGTAAAACACGAGATGTTATGAAACGATTTCGTGCTCGGCCATATCGCCGCGCCGTATAATCATCACAAATAATATAATAATATTAATAGTAAATACCATTTCGATTCTGCACTTTATTTGCACAATAATAACTGTATATGATACACGGGTTACAAGTGTAGTCATAAAATATTTATAATTTTATACCTACGAATACCCGTGGAGTTCAGTGAGCACGAATTATTATTTTATAGTGTTATTATATTATTTTTAAAATCGTTATACCGTATGAGATTACTAGAGTGCGGATTTTGAAGGCATATATGCTTTTTTTTACTATCGCTCTAAAACGAAGCTATGTCAGCTACAAATTCGATTTATACCACTTAGAATTAAAATTCACGACATTTTATTTTGCTTTTTTTGCTCTCTTTGTATTTAAATACTTTTTGGGGCATTTTCAGTGTTTTTTTTTTTTTTTTTGTATTTTAAATACTTTTTGGGATATTTTGGCACTTCTTTTGGCTTATAAGTTACATTTTTACAAAATGTGTTCTAAATAAACACACGTATTTGAAAGATTAATTCAGTTTAAGCAGATTTTTTTTTGAAAACTTAAAAATAAATTAAATCGCCTAATGCAATTCCGATGATATAGGTTAATAATTTTGTAACTATTTTTAACAAATTTTGATAAATTAGGTATCTTAAAAAGAATAGATCTAATTTACAGACAAACTGTAGAAGAAAAAGAACAGCATGATGATTTTTTTATAATTTAATAAATTACTAAATAATTATAATACGTTTTTCGCAATTAATATGTTTATTTTTTTTATTAAAAACCCCATTTTCAATGCTTTTTTGGAAGATCTGTTGAGCTTCATTGCTTTATTTTAAATGCTTTTTTTTTTTAGTTTTTTATTACTTTAAAATCCGTACTGTAAAAATTACAAACACGGCCGGCACCAATATCTCGGGCCCGGCACACAGTGTACCGGAAAGTCTATTTAGTGGGACAAAATTAGATTTTTTTTTTTTTTGAGTCACTATTTAAACTCAAAATAGCATTTTATTGAAAGATAGTTAGCTATTGATTAGATAATAATATGGGTTTTTAAACCCGTGGCCCAGGCATCATGCAGTGTAGAGAATCACCATAGGTCTATGGATAAGGTTTTTAATAGCAAGCTAAATAATATTGTTCTTTGAATGAAAAATTGTATGAAATATTTTTCTTCAGACAAATTTTATAGAGTCTTGGAAGATTTGTATATTTTGTGTACTTAATTTTAAGCTAACTTTTACTAGTCTAATTTAAGTTATTAAATCAATATTGAGCATAAAGATGGAAATATTTGGAGTTTCTTTTTTTTCGGAATGTTCAAAAACAATGTTCTCCATAACTTTTTTTTTTTTATTATGTCACCTTGGAAGGATGCCACTTTTTTGGCATAACGAACAATTATTATTATTATATTATTAAATTTGTATGGTATAGGGAGCCATTGTGAAACAGCTGCGGAACCCTAAGGGCTTCGCCGGAGCACATTTTGGGAACCGCCGCTCTAATATATTTATGAAACATCCCCTGCCTATATATATTATACATCTTTACACGATACTTAACGCGTCGTCGTTTGCAGCGTTTCTGGGATTCAGGTGCCCGCCCGAAGTCAGCCCGCTGGAAGGCCACAAACTCTACCCGAACTCGGTGGATTGTCAAAAATTTTACATGTGCGTCAGCGGCAGACCCCGACTGTACAACTGCGGCACCGGACTGGGATTCAATGAACTCATCGGCGCTTGCGACATCAGGGAAAACGTGACTTCGTGGTAAATATTAATTTCATATTATTTCGTTTCTCGGTTTCGACTGCTTAGTGATTTCGTACGAAATTGACGCGAATGAAACCGTACGCGTGAGATCGAACACCTACTCTGTTTACGAGTGAATTTAAAAAAAAATTTCTAAAAACCTGGAAATATTTCGCACCATGAGTACTCTTCGATCCTCGAGCGGGGATGCTCTTGGTGAGAGTGAATTGGATTTCGAATAAACGTTGTATTTTTTATCGCCGATAATACGATTCTGAGAAGTGCTTCGGTTTATTCGAGACAATTTTACTTGAAAAATATAATTTTATTATTACCAGTTATTACAAAATTATTAATTTTTTACTCGGCCGGTTTAACTAAAAACATACATTTCCAAAATTTTTAATTTTTCAAAATTTTCCCTCGCCAAAATAATTTCGATATTATTATTACCTTTATTTCAATTTTAATAAAACTTGTATTCAAAAAAAATGCATAAAATTGAAAGCCGTTTTGGTCAACTTTTATGTAGTTTTCCCTAATTTTGGAAAAAATGTAAAAAAATTCGAAAAATAACCTCCAAAAAGTACATAAATGAGCCAAATTATAATTCAAAACAATACTGGACAAAACTTTCAGACAAGTATTTCAATAAAAAAAAACTTGTATATGTAAAAAAATAATAATGAAAAAAAAATAAAAATAAAAAATAAACATTGTAGTAAAAATACTCGGTCTAAATTAAGCTGAAAATAAAAATCGACCGTTTGGATTTCAAAAAATAAAAACCAGAAAAGCGATATATGTTCCTAACTGGGTACTTACTTTAATAATTATTGAAAGTCGTTTCACTAGATCCAGACAGCGATCATCGATCATCGATCACTGTCGCTGAATATAGACGAATCTTAAAGGATAGATTAGTTTAGTATACAGTTTTATATTAGCATTCGTCATGACGAATACGCATGCAATATCAAAAAAAATTATGTATCTATGTCTCGTCATAACATAATATTAAAATTTGAACCGCATAAGTAATGATTCCGATCCGAATATTACAAAACAAACGAGATCGAAGAATCCCGCATAGACGACGTGGCAGAACACATTAATGCGAAAACGAATGCCAAAGGATCAAAAAAAAGTATATGAATAAAATAATATTATAATAATTTTTATTCGTACTCGTATTAGTGACATTTTTGATCGATGAATTGGTATTTCGAAATATATATATATATATATATATATATATATATATATTCAAATTACTACGTATATTATAGCAACATACTTATGTCGTAGAAAGGAAATTCGTTCGCGAAATTCGAAAACTCGAATTTACAATCCATTATTTCATAACACCTCTGATACACAACGATTTATACGTGAATTCTAAATAATAGGAAATTCAATTATAGACTACAATTATAATATTAGTTCATACATTTTTGAAAAATTTCCTATCAATTTTTATGTTAAAAAAAGATGGACACACTTCGAACCGTATTCTTCACTCTTCGAGTTGGGAGACTTAAAATGAATGTGTTAAACTTTAAAGAAACAATAAATCATTTATTCAATAAAACAATGTTAAAAACAAATATAATTTAAAAATAAACAATTATTGACTAGGTATTTAATGTTACCGTGGTTACCATATTTGACAAATTAATTGGTTGCTATCAAATTTTCTACATTAATAATAATAATTTTTATTTTAATAAAATGTCTGTTTAAAAAGTGTGTTTGAAATTAACATGATAAAATAAAGACTCAAAAAACATGCTTGAGAAGAACATTCAGTTCTTAAATAGTGATTTATACATTGGATATATTTAAAAAAAAAAAAATAAGTAAAGTAAAAAATATTACCTATGAATCAAAACTTAATCTAAAATGACGAAAATGAAAATTTTATGCTGTATCAATCCTATGAAAAAATGTGAATTTCGAAAAATGACAAGTCTAAAGTACTGTCTAAAACGGAATTCTGATTAAAAAAGTTACTGGTCGAAATTATTGGATAAAGTTTTCTATATGAAAAAGTGTTCACAGAAAGAGGGAAAAAAGGAAATTTTTTCAATGAAAATCTACCCCCGTAATGAGTTACCGTGACCTCACCCATGAATTTAAAACTTTCCTTCTCACCCTCGAGCTTGAATATAACCGCCAATTAATTTCTATTAAATATTTACATAAACTTGCTGTTGAAAAAGGGGAAAATTTGAACGGGGGTGTTTGGACAAAATTATTCTAGTAAATTATTTCGACTCGTCAGAGTTAAGATTTTCTAGCTCCATAAAACTATAAAAAAAATTAAAAAAAAAAAAAAAAAAACACTCAAACTGAAACAATAAAGCACTAAAAATCCAAAAAAAAAATCCAAATATAGCAAAAACTTAAAACCATATTATACGCATTTCATTCTAAGCAGCATAAATCGAATTTATAGCTTATGTGGCTTCGTTTTAGATTAAAAAAAAAACAAATGCCTAAATAAAACTCCAGTAATGATAGTAGGTAATATTAACCTTTCAAATACGTTTATTTAGAACGTGTTTGGAAGAAATTGTTAAAAATGATACTTAAATGCAAAAAAAAAGCACACAGAAGAACTTTAAATATCCTAAAGAAGTACCAAAATTTCAAAAATATCTATTAAAACAAAATTGAACTGTGTGCATTTTATTTTTAGTAATTTATAGATTTTGTAGCCGATATAGCTTTGTTATAAACCCATTGAAAAAAAAAAGCAAATTTCTACGAAATCCGAACTTAAGTAATAATTTGAGGAGTTGAATATGATGGTATCCCCCGCCCCGCAATAATCTCATCCGTGGATTTTAAATAAGTCCTCCCCTCTCATGTCTTGGACATATATTGGATACGCCACTGATTACCAAATAATGATAATATCATGATAATTTACAAAATCGATAACCGTTTTTAATTGTTAATTCTTTTTTTACTGTTTCAGTTACTCCAGGACGCCAGACAATTTCCTGCGACTCGGTTAACGGCCGATACGTCCGATAGAGCGTATCGACGATTATTGTGGAAGTTACCTTATATTATTATTATAATATCTCGACTCGTACCTAACCGTCAGATATACGCGCACCACCCCACACGCGACCACCGAGGGGTTGCAATAATTACTACAGTAATTTACGTGGCTTACCAATAAACGATTACCATTTTCGCGTTACCCTTATTGTTGTTGCCGTCGATAAAACTTCAAAATCAAATAATTATTATATAAATAAAATGTGCCAATTTCAATTATTATATTCTCTTCGACGGTTTACCTTTCGGATGTACCCCAAATACCCGATCAATCGGTTAGAAAAACATCTTATTAGTATTAGTATTTTTATGTATAAAATTCAATCAATTCAAAACGACAAGTGCAGAACAAAAGTATTATTTTTTTTTTTTTTTTGTTATTATTTAATGTTTTTTTTTTTTTTTTTTAAATATTATATTTTATGTCATTTGTATTGATAATAAAAACGAAATTAA
>JAIPRM010000756.1:0-48348 GCA_025469315.1 Stegophylla sp. TES_Ste_2020 | reverse complement strand
ATATTATTATTATTATTATTATTATCATAACTATTCACATTTTGTCACGTCTCGTTGTCGTTTCAACCATCCCTCTTCCCCTCCCTCCCAATGATCTTATGACACACACACACACACACACATTCCCTTCCCCTTAGCCTCTCCATCTCTAGCACGTTGCACTTCTCTAAGTAGACAGTTATCGTTACGATGACAATTCGTTTCGGATACGTGACGGCCCGCGTGTGTATATATTATATGTGTGTGTGTGTGTATGTGTGGAAATTGTCGTTTGGAAATGTGCAAACGACAATGGGTGGAAAATGACGTTTCTCACGAAACCGCGTCACACATACACACACACACACACGCACGCGCGCGTAATGCTGGAATAAACATAAAAGTTTCAACGATTGTAATATGAAAAAATAAGACGTTTGCTTTACAATAAATCGTACGGCGACAAGTTTATATTAATAGAGAGTTGCCGGACATTCGCGGGCCGAGATTCTCGACTCGTGAGTGTCGTTTGGATTTCGATGACTGCAATAGCCAATAGGTATTTTCAATTCAAAGAAACTTTTGAAAAAAAAAAAATCAAAATCTCTTTTGCTTAAGTCTTGTATTTCATTAACGAAACGAGTTTTAACATGATCGTAACGTATTGTACACAAATAAACCGATAATTGTTTTTCCTTCAAATCGGTTCTATTCATATAACTATAAAAGATACAACGTGTTTGTAAAAGAATAATGTTGTATGTTTCAATACATTGGGTAGTTAGGTAAACTAAGTGCAAAATTTGTTTGAAAATTAAAAAATTTTGTGGGCTTTTGTGAAACGTTCTTAAAAATAACTGTGGGCCAAAAAGGCATTAAATCACTTATTTTTCAAGATATTTGTTCGAAAATAATTCCGAGTTTTTTTTTTTTTTTTTTTACTTAATATTTGCGTGCTTAGTCGTCCACACGCGTACATTAATCTCGACGGTCACTACATAACGGATAATATTAAACGTATTGTAATTAAATAAACATTATGCTCGCGGTCGGCTATTCCAATTCGGTATGGCATTTTACCAACCCTCCCCCCCAAAAAAAAGTAATTACCCAAAATACCTATTGGACGACGAGGGAAGGTAGGTTAGACTCGTGGATCCGACACGCATGGGTTTCAAAAAAAATTTTACACCATAATAATATTGTAGATTTGAAAATGTAAAAAAAAAAAAAAAAAACAGAAAACAGTAATAATAACGCACGTAATAAAACAACGTTAAAAAGTATCGGAAACGTGTGCATGTGTTGTTGACCGGTGCTGCAGCAACGTTGCTATTAATTATAGATAATATCTACACCGTGACACGACGGTGTGCACGTTTTCCGTGATAATATTAACGTACGCGAATACATTACGTCGTTACACCTTTACACGCGTGTAAGTATACACAAAGTCGTGTATATGCATAGTCCTGTGTACGTAGTGTTCGTATAAAAATCGCGTTGATTTACAGCGATCTGGAATTACGTTTTGCATCTGAGCGCGCGTGCGCACACGTTCGTTATATTATATTATACGATCGCAAATTGATCCCATGCATAACGCGAACGGTCATTTGTTGTTGTACCCCGTGTAACTAACCACTGCAAATGGGGGGGGGGTAGTACAGTGAAGTTAAAGAGGGCCGGGGGAGGGGGTGGAATAAAGCGCGTAAAACAAAACAGGTTCGTGTTACGAGGGGGGGGAGGGGGGAAATACGCAAAAGAACTACACTTTAGCACGCGATCGACGACGACGACGACGACACGACTTCGACGACGACGACGACGACTACGACTAAAACTAACTGCAGCTACTATATTATAATAATATATACGACGTGTGCTGCACGAAAAGCATAATATTATAATAGCACATACGTATGTTATTATAATATGGGGAAAAAAAGTTCTGATGAAAATGAAAAAAAAAAAAAAATGTATATTTAAAAAAAAAAAAAAAAAAAAACGTCCCGCCGGCCGAGGGCATATTGTAGTGGTCACTCGTGTATACGGAGTGATTTCGGTCGGTTTTTCATTAATAACGCACGCGGTTAACGCCCTGTATGCCCTTATACGAATAAAGTAAATTTTTACATATACATATACATTATTATAACAATGGCGACCAACCCTCCGCAGTGTACACTGTACGTCTAATATAGTTGAATAACCGTAAATAATCAATTTATCAAAATTAACTAAATATTTTGTGTTTTATAATTTTTCTAGGAAAATAATAGACTAGACTTAAATGAAATTTAATAAATACAATTTTTATTAAGCTCATCACGTTCTACATTTAAAGTGCTATTCATTTTTAGGCTATAAGTGCTATAGTTTTAAAATACTAACATTGGCTATTTTTCAACCCTTTTGGGGCACGTGAAGGGGGCGAGTGACCATGACCAAATTTAGCGTAAATTATTTTCTTAGGATTATGTACAAAATGGAGGAGTGTGACATTAAAAATTTGGTAGTTCAAAAATACGGACCCTTCGCAGTGTACAGCGTATGTATACGCGTGAAATGGAGGATAGGGTCGACGAGATCGCACGCACGCGCACTCTGCACGTATGTACGCGATGACACGAACCCTGTTGCCACAGCTTTGACGGCGAAAAGAAAATAATTCAACAACTTTTTCGGACGACTGCGGGGGTGGCAGTGACATTGGCCGCAGGGATTACCCGCATCCTATCCTTTGGGGACAGGACGACGGTGGTGGGGCGATACTCATCGGCTACAAGACGGAAGAGGAGAGAATTTAACGCCGTGTGTATAGTGTGTCCCGTTGTCCGTTATAATACGTTTTTTTCTTTTGTCATCGATATTTAGCAAAAACATTTTTTCAGCGATAATAATCAATATAATACGCGTTTTAATTGAAAACATTTTCATTTTCGAGTTTTCATTTCTCAGGTGACTTATGTCTCGGCGTTTTGAAAGATGTATTTTTTATATCGGTATTTGAATAATAATCTTTTTTTAATCTACAACCGATTAGAGAAATACCTAAAAAATTGCAATACATTAAGTATTGCGGAGTGAAATTAAAGTGGTGTTTTGCAAATCCATACCGTCACCTACTCGCCAATATATGGTAAACGTTAATATGTCATTTGTAATGTCTTTGACCGAAGATCGAAAAGAGAAACTAAACTTACAACGAAAAAAGGAATTCGTTACACAGATTTCGAAAAAAAGTTATTGACCGGGACACCCTGTATAAATGGCCTGTTTGCGACCTTTCTCCGCGACTCAACCGCAGCTAACGTCGGCACGTGGGCGCGAACACTCGTATATTTTATATATGATATTCTCTTCGCGCACAAAAAAAAAAACTGTCTCTTCCTCGTTGTCGTCACCTCCCTCGCGTCATATTCATTTATCATTTCGCCGCGGCATAAAACGCGTAAAAATGTGGGAAGGTGTCGCAAAAAATATAAAAAATAAATAATGATAATAACGGAGAACAACGCGACGAAAGCGAAACGTTAGAATTCGAGAATCGTAATAAAGCTCACGCGAAACGTCGCTCCCGTCGTTTTAGAGTGTATATACACGCGTATACGTATATGAAATATAATATTAAATTTATACGAGAAGAGAACGCGACGAAGATTTTTTTCCCTCACGCCTTTATACAGTCTGCTGCTTCGGTTGGATTTGCGTAAAAATGATTTTACGCGTATAATTTATGTGTGTGTGTGTGTGTGAGTAACTGGTGTTTTGCATTTCGGGACATCGTGTCAAATACGATATAGCACTTTACCACCGTACTCTGTTGATGTGTATATTATACGGGCGGCGGTGGCGTGTTCTTGTTCTTGTTCGACTCTGTGCGAGCAATACATATATATATATAGGAGGTACTCGTTTATTCGGTGGCATTGCCAGGATTTCTTAAATAGTGGGGTGGGGATGGAACGTTTTTTTTTTTTTTTTTATTAAAATTAAATTTTCTCCTCTGCGCGAATAGGTGAATTTTATGCGTTTTGAGAGACGGCCAGATACGTATATTATTATTTTTTAAATACCGACGTTTGTGCACACTCAAGAAAATGACTTTTAGATTCTGTGAAGAAGTTAGTGTTTTTTTACAGTGACGTTTATTTTTCATCCCTTCGAACTGTTTTCCATATAGAAATACTTGTCCAAAACATTCGACTAGCAACTTTCTGAATTATAATTATAATTTTGGGATCGCTTCTTAAAATTCTCAATAATTTTTCCAAAATTTGAGAAAACTAACCAAAATTTTACAAAAACGCCTTTAAAACTTTTTTATTCAAACTTAGTGAACATTTTAATTTACACAGACTATAATATGAAAATTGTTTTGATGAAAAGAATTTATTGATATGATAAAAACACTTTTTGTAATATTTTTCTAATACTTTTTTTAGGTAATAAGTAAATAATTTATTAAATATATTTTTAGTGAACACAAAGTATATGATATCGACAATAATTTACAACGTGTTACAAATGGAAGTCATCGAACTTCAAAGTGATATATTTCAAAACAATTTTTTTTTTTTTAAGTTTCTTGCTAATTTCAATTTAGTCTACTTGCGTATTTCTTACAAAACAGACATGATTTCGATTGCCTTAATTTTTATATTGCCAAGCGATTCAACTTTCCCTCACTCACTAAAACAATAGCCCATAGACATATGTTTTGTTTTTTTTTTTTTTATAACAGTATTATTAGATGCAGAGTGTATATGACTGCAGATCATATTATATATTAGCAAATATTATTTTTTCCAATAGCCCCCACGCAATCCCAATAGTGCTAATTTCTTAACAAGTACTACTGTACACTCGTTCAACACTTCACTATCCATAATGACGTATGTACGTTGATGTTATTATACACGTGTACTACTGCAGAGTGGGGGGAGGAAAATGGCTACCTCACCCATCCTCTGTTACGTCACTGCTGTTATTGTCTCGAGTATCACACCACAACACGTTTGGATGTAGTATTAAAACACATGTGCGCATTACAGTATGTTGTGTACCTATATATTATTCGTACTCGAAGTACACATTAGGAAATTAAATGTAAAATGACTGTGGCTCTCGGTCGCGGGTCGTTCTGAAAAATGTCGATGACGAGTCTCTTCAGCCCTTGGTCGAATTGTTGCACGCTCATTTATTTTCATATATAATAATAATAATATAAGTATATATATGTTTTCACGTCGTCGGTGAAATAAATACGACTCGTGTAACAAGAAAATCCGTCTTCCACTTTGGCGCAAAAGCTGTCAGACCACCGGACCCACACACAAACACACAAACTTGGTATAACATATTGACATGGTTTTCATTAACGACCCTTAAACCATATTATAGCACGTGCGTTTCTTTGACCGTATGACCCACATGCTCGTCGTTCTACACACACACACACACACATTGGTTATGGAAGCGCACTCACGACGAGACAGCGTAATGAATTTTTAAATTTTAAACGGCCAAGTTGTGGCGGCTTTTGTACGCGAATAATAAGTAAAAAAAAAAACACGACGATGATAATAATAACAATACAGAGACGGCGGCAAAAACACAATTTTTTAAAAAAAACGATGACGGGCACATGAAAAAAAGCTCATCGTGCGTATACTTACGCGTTTACGAGCTCGGCGATAAGAGTCGTTGTCCCCCACGTCGATTTATCGTAATCATTCGGATTTCAGGGCGGGAACCTCGTTAGAATAATATATATATATATATATTTATAGGTACACGTAGTTGTGTGCTATATTTATCTATGTACATAATATAATATCGTGAACCCGGGCGCACGGGCGGTCGACGAAACGACGAAAAAACCGAAACGAAAATCCATTTGTTTTTTTTTTTTTTTTTGATTGTACATATTATATTGTTTTATATATATATACACTTCGCAGTAGTACTTCCACGCACGCGAATATAGAGTGATAAATATAAATCGGTAGTTTTGCGCGCCGGCCCTTTTAAAAATGTATACGCACGTCCGTGTGTACTAAACAGTGTTTATTGCACCGGAATCGGATTACGACAAATCGATTGAGAGAGCGGAGCGGGGCGCGAGTAAGAAAATAGAACATGAATTTATGACGATGATGACGACGACCCATCGATCACGGTGTAATAATTCGTGGATATATATATTTCTCGCTGGAAAACCGGTGGAATTTTTAACGCGCCCTTTAAAACGATAGACGCGTACACAGCGTGGGTGTCATGATTTTAAAAATATCGGATAGGGGGGCTGACATTTTCGGATACCTACTTTTATACCCGAGACTCTTGTTTTGTTTCCTTTAAAAATCATTCCGCCCATAAAACAGTTCAAAATATTTTATTTTTATTCTTCTAAATCTCTTAACGTTTTAATATCAATATACGTTCTACGAGATATGAAAACTAAACAAATAAAATACCGAAATGGCGAGATGGATAACATTTTCAATAATATAACACTACAGTTGTTAGTTATGTTAAATATTAAATAATTGAATTTGAAAATCATAGTTTAATATTATATGTATGATGTTATGTACTTGTGTGGAATTGAACTTTTCTCCACTCCGCTGCTATGTTCACTTCATTTACTTTATAAAATTACCCTCGCTAACTCTAACAAGTGTTCCGTCACTCACTTCACAAGCTCGCATTGCACCTATCGCGCTTCGTGATAGGTGCAATGAAAAACATTTAAATCAACAAAAAAAAATCTACCCTCGATTTGTTATATAACATAGGGACATTTCAGTTTGATAATGATTTACTATGAATGAAGCGTAACAGAATGTATAAAACTATGATTTTGAAATGTCGATTATTTATTACTTTATCCAAGTAATATGGCTAATATGCACATAATCCGGTTAATATGGGCTTTAGCCGTAACATATACGCGTCGCAATAAATTCTCTCTCCTATTGATGTCAAATGAAGCATACTTATTTTCCCTTAATCTATGACTAGATAAATTAGATACCTGAGGTAGTCGTCAGAAAAAAAATAACGTTTTGTTTTTACTCTAAATGAAATAATTGAATTTATAATAATTTAAAGTAATTCAAGTTAATTAATACGTTATTAAGAAATAGCTAATCATTGATAATTTATTATCACGTTTAAATATACTAGACCTCCCTCTCTTTCAAAAAGTATAAAATAAATCTTAGATTCACCATTGTTCATATATTTCCTTCTATTCATCAGCTACTTGATTTTCAATTTTTCTTTTTTTACTTTTTGTTTTAATGGTGACAGTCACTATTACTACTTAATTTCTGAAAGTAAGCAATTATTTTGAACTTTTTGTCACTTAAATCATTTTTTTTTAGACAAATTTTATATAAATGTTTTAGAGTGCCTGGTGTAAAGACTGTTTAAAAACACTTTTTCCTCTACCCGTCTAATATATTCAAGTAAAATGTTTAAATCTCTTAGATTATTAATCAAAAAATGTAAAGACTAAAATTTCAAAATCTTGAAATAAATAATATTTTCACTTATAGAATCATGCTTAGGGAGTGAAAAAAGTACCCATGGTACAATGTTTGCCTTTTTTTTAATCACTTTAAATATAATACTGGCCAAAAAAAGAACGATTTGAATGTCAATGTTTTCAAAATAATATATTTATTTTTTTTTTTCGGTATTATTATGTCAGGGTTATTATAATGATCGCCATTAATGAATACTAAGTACGAAATCGCCGGATGAAATTAAAAAAATATATTTGTAGTTGAATTTATCGTGTGGAAAGATAAATTAAAATTTATTCGTTCTACGTGGATAAGACTTAGGGTGTTTGAATAATAATCCCTCCGCGCGTATGGGAAATTGCTAGCGCGCCGTCACGAATCGAGAGATTGACAGGGAGCAACAGTGGACGTCGTGTGTCGGACGCGTATCGTTTTCGTCCCTTTTTTTGTAAATTTTTTTTATTATTCATTCACCGTATCGTATGCGCACAGTACGTGGTGTACAACATTATACGTATGGAAAACACGAATTCTTCCCGTACAACAGTCGTGTACAACAGTGGCTCGTCGTCGTCATCGTGTCCTTTTGATGCGTTTCGAAGGTTTCGTTTTTTTACGGTGCGCGTGCGTGCAACGAATATAGTACTTATATATATATACACACACACACACACACACAAATAAATATACGTTGTACAAACGACGACGACGACGACGACGAAAAGAGAAGAATGCGAAGAAAAAAAATAAATACATGCACACAGTATACCTATGTCTAAGTATAATAATATATATCTACTGGAACAATCGTTTCACGGAGACATTTCCACAGTTGCGCGGCACTGGTACACACACACACACACATATATACTTAATATGCCTAAATGCGTGCAATGGTATATTCTCTCGGTGTACAATACACGTATATAATGCGTACAAATGTCTGTGTGTGTGTGTGTGTGTGCCCCGTGCGACAGATCACGTCATCAGATACACGTGAAATTTTCCTTCAACCAAACCATTTAACCGGAACAAAATTGCCCATTTGTCTTGATCCGCGAGAGATTAAGAAACAATGCAATCTCCCCCCGAAATAGACGACGACAAGTAAATAATATAATATATAGAGAACTTGGTTCTCTGCTGCTGCGGGTATTATATTATTTTTTGCCGTCTCTCTCTCTCTCTCTTTCTTTTTTCACCTATACATACATGCAGGTACAACACACATTGCACGATTTACTCCAGTTATTATCAACCGCGCCCAATTCAATTTGACAAATACGTCGGCCAACCCACCCGGCGGCGGCGGCGAGTACATTGTGCTGCAGTTAAATACCATGTTCTTTTTTTTATACATTTTTTATTTATTTATTTTTTTATTTTTGCTCGCTATATGTTGATATATATATTATTGACAAGCGCCATTATTCTATTTCCCTTTTTTTTTCCTCGTTCGTTGTCGTTTTTTTACTTTTCCGTATTGTTTCACATTTTTGTTGGGTTGCGGGATTTTTTTTTTAACGCGATTTTTTTTTTTTTTTTTTTTTCAATTTTGGGACTCGTTTTTACTCTCCCGCACTCCACTGCAGTGTCACACCGGCGACAGACAGGCAGGCAGGTACACACGGTATCCTCCCACGAGAGCAACCGAAACATCATAAAGCATAATGGCCGTATAATCAGTTTTATAAATGACCCGAGCCACGGTTCTGACAAGGCTACCTACAACAAGACCGGCGGCGGCGGCGGCGCGTTCACTGACACTCTTTCATCAACGCTATATCCGTATCGTTTACCACGGGACACAGTGCAATCGCATCGGCAGTCGGTCTGTTTTGTTACTAATGCTCTTCTTCTTCTTCATCAACGACAGCGACGATGATGACGAGAAAATATAATAAATAAATAAAATACAAAACGTCATGCGCCCCTGTGTGCTGTCACAACAACGAGTGTTAAAAAAATATTTCGATTACATAGAATCAGTGACGCAACCAAGGGGGGTGTTTTGGGTGTCCGGACACCCCCCTTAAATCATATTAATGGAAACTTTATCAATGAGCATTGAAAAAAAAATCCTTTTAACTATACAATTTATTATAACCTCTATTAATTCAAAAAATAAACTTGAAACATGCTTTAAAAATTCATATTGTACATATCTACAAATAATGTTATAAAAATGTTAACTCGCAGTTAGATTTTGCTATATGAAATTTCTAATCAATGAATTCTTGTAAAATGTCCATTAATTTATTGATTATAATTTTATATTTAAATAATTTATAATAGAAAGTTTATAGGTGGACACCCCCTTTGAAAAAATCCAAGTTGCGCCACTGCATAGTATACAAAACATCATTTATAATCACACAAGCTGCAGATAAATACCGCCGCATTCAATGTCCAAAAATTAAAAGTCCCGGAAAAAATTCTCCGGCAGCTTACGTGTTAATTTATACCGTTGATCATGACTATGGCTCGGATTTTGTAGCAAATGCTGTTTTTTAAGGGAGTGTGATTGGGGTTTTTGTTTTATTTTTTGGCTTTTTTCCCGTTTTGGTACTTTTTATTTTATTTTTTACATAATTTTATTGAATTATTCACATAATATCTCTAAATATATTATTTTTTTACTAAATCAGTATTACCAAATAATACCAGAAATACCCACCCCCTAGTAAAAATGTATACATAAATTTTTGGTCTACTGAATCATTTGTAATTTACCGAAAAGTGAAAATAACATTTTACATTCTGAGTGGAGTGAAAAAGCTAGTGTTTTTACACCGATTTTTAGTTTTTATTTATTTATTTTTCCATGAACCTTTTTTCGTATAGAAATAATTACTCAAACGTGTTTTAATAGAATTTAGTTCTGGATGGTAATTTAAATAAATCATTTTTCGAATTTCTCAATAGTTTTTCCAAATTTTTGGGGAAAATTACCCAAAATTTGACAAAAACCCTTTAAAACTTTTTTTTTTCAATATCTATGTGAAATTAATTTTTCTGCTGTTAATAGTAGAATATAAAACTGGTCGAGTAAAATGGCATTTTTTTATTTTGATAAAAAACTTTAATAAACTGAATCTTGAAATTGTTTGATATATTGAAAAACGATTTATAATTATAGTTTATGTAAATTTAACACACTTGAAGAGCCATTTCCACCCGAGAAGACAAGAATAATATCTATTATAGTGCTACTATATGTCCAACTTTTTTATTGTAATATTGTATTCATTTTTAGAGTAAAATTTAATAAATGCTTCTTTTTGCTTTTTTTTTGGATACTTTAAATGCTTTTTTACAGATTTATTTTGCTACAAAATCCCAGCCCTAATCATGACAGAGGGCATTCGTTATTGGTGAATTCAGACGAATTAAGTTGTTGTACATCGATAATTGCGCCTTAACGCAAGTTACCCTAAGGATAATAATAAAAACGGCGAATGATGATTTTTCTCTTGGCGATTATCGGTTATAGTGACTAATGCAATGTTTATACTGGGGACCCACGAATGTCATTTTGAACGTACAAAGAAGTATATATAAATAGATTCTATCACCACGCGTTCTCACGCACTCGGGCACACACAAAACGCGTTATGCCAGATATATAATAGGAATACCGTAACACGGGTAAAATATCGTCTGCATCCGTTTCGGGAAAACGAGGTTATCGTCGTCGTCGTCGTCGTACTCGTGTGACGACCGTGATGCGCTCGAATCTCGTTCGATTGTTCACAAATGAAATATATATATATATATTTTTTTTTGATTAATGAAACACTGCTAACGTGGCATTTTAATACGGTTTTCGTAAATTTACTGGAAAGGATGGTTTTTCGATAATTAAGCGATTATATCCGTCGTCCCGGGGGATAGAACATCATAATAATAATCCCCGCCGCGCGTTACGCACGAGTTTTTAACAATAGCCACGGAAACAACGTAATATAACATAATATGCGTGTGTGGCCTCATACAGACGACGTTGAATAATAATAATAATAACAATCGTAATGAACTGAAAAATCGCGTCTTCGATACACGTAAAATCGACTTCCGTCGAAGACGTCTACGAATAAAACGTCTGGTAAAACAGCAAAATTAAAAAAAAAAAAAAAAAAAAATATATATATAAATAATATCCGTATATATATATATATAATAATTATGCACACAGCGAGTTCAGTGAATCTGGATGAAAACAATAATTAAGTTGTTCATAACTTTTCCACAAAATAATTTCTAGTTTAAACCGATTAATAACAACGCGCAAAAAGATAACACAAAGGAATGAATCTACAAGCGTCGTGGCGGCGCGTGGTGTACACAGAGAGTGAAACAAACTACACGAGGCTTACGAAGTGACACTGTGCACACACGTGGTCGTGGGGTAAAATAGTTTAAGTCGTAGTGGTGTTACATTAGGCGTGAAATTCAACTTACACCCTAAGTGGCTTATTTCGAGTCCGGAGTGCGACGAATTTTCCAACACTATTACTGACTGATTCAGTATATTTTTTGGCAAACACGTCTATTATTAAAACGTTACACAAAAGGATTACATACAGAAAATATGTTTTATAGTTTAAAATACTTTGGTGAATACTGTTTTCGAACTCTTAAATTGCTAATATTTATTGACATTTACAAAATGGTTTTCCTGGGTAGGAAGGAATGTGATGAATCCGCCACGATAATGGCCAATTCATTAACAAATAATATTTTCAATATTGTAAGAGAATATTCTTCATGAACATTACATCAAATCATTATTGTTTTTCCTCATTTTATGAACGAGAAATACTATTATTTAACTGTAAATAAATATGATCGTCAGTGCTCTGTGTGACTGTAGTACAAAATAATATTGTAATAGTTACATAAACACAGTGTTTATAAACAAAAAACATGCGAATGAATTAAATTTATACCCGGGCATGTTTTAAATTCTGATCATTGATAATTTATTTGTTTACACAAATCGCATTAATTAATTTATATTTATTTTAAGTGTATTAAATTATTACATATGACTTAGTATTGATAAATGCCAATAAAAAAACGCTCAGAGGGCCGATTAGCATATTATTATTATTAAACTACCCCTGCGGCCTGGACCCACCACTATCTAGAGGTCATCTGCGTTGCGAACCCCATACGTGTCTTCAAAAAACACGTCATTGAAACTATAGTGAAGTAGTACCGTTACGCGATATCGTTACTAGACGGTTTTCTACTCGCGTATATTATAATAATATTTAATAATAACAACGACAACGGCCCGGTCGTGATCGGTGCAAACTACACATCGTCGTCAACGTGCGATGAGAAGAAAAAATCCGCACCGAATAATAATATTATGTATACTATGGGCGCGAGAGAAGAACCGACACAGATTTATGGCGTCATCGACATCGGGAGTCTCTATTTACCGGCAGTGAATCGGCAGTTATTTATTTATTATTTTTTTTTTTTGTATTATTATTTTCGTTTCCATATCCGCCGTAGCCTGAGTGATAGATATACGTTGTGACTTGCACCGCGGCACACACCGCCGCTGCTGCTGCGGTCTATGTGTGTATAATATGGAGTACGCGTACCACTTGGCCCGTGAAATTATTATTATGCCGCTGCCGTCAACGGATTTAGACGGATTCATAAGCCGAGACAAAAATGATCGACGAACCCGGTGGCGGCGGCCGCAGTCATGTCTCGGATAAAGATCCTTTTCGATCTACCACGAATTTTGAATATTTTTTGTGAGCGGCCGGTGGTGTATACGTCAATTATTTAGCATTTTTTAGGAGGGGGAGCCCAAAAACCCTGAGGATTATCTCGAAATCTCGAAAACTCTATTCACTATGGTTATAATAATAATATCATTAAATTATGACTTCTTATGCGCTTTTGTATTAACAAGTTCTATATAAACTTGAACGAAAAAAAAAAAGTTATTAAAATCTAGTGAAAATCGTGACCTTACCGCCAAATTTTGATTTATTTAACATCAAAACTCGTAAAAAAAAAGCAATCTCATTTATTTAAATCGATTTATTCATGAGTGAACAGTTTTCAGTATGCACATTTTTGTATTCCTGCGATTTTCAAAAACCGGTCATTCGTGAATCATAAAATTCCAAAAGAAAATTGTCCCACATTACCGTATGATTTCGTATTTCGTCGTGTTCGTTGTCATATATTTTCTCGCGCTACCACTGACGACCGACGTGGGGGACCTGACCTCTGCTCGGAAAATACATGTCTTGATAGCAGACTCGAGCCCACCAGTGGCAGACACGACTAGTGATGTGCCACTAGGAATACTCCCCGGGGAATGTTCCCAGGAACAAGGAATACTCCCAAAACCTCTTGGGAATATTCCTTCAAAAAAAAAAAATTAATAAATTAAACGATTATGACTGTACCAGTAAAGCATAGTTGTTAAGCATAGTAATAATTATAAATAGATTTTTTTTATTATTTAAATTAATTACAATCTTTACACTCACGACTGTGTACACTTAAATTAGATTTACATCGAATAAATATTAATTTTTTTTTTTTTAACTACCCAAATGTAGAGCTTTTCTCCAATAATATTTTTGGTAAAAATACATTTGTCATTCGGATCAGTCACAGTTATAAATCGAATTAAACATTGAAACACATTTTGAACAATATTTAAAAAAAAATATATATATATATATAATATTCCCCATCTAAGGAATATTCCTGGAAACATTCTCCGGGAATTTGCATATCACTAGACACGACAGCCTCCTGAGCCGGTAGGTCCCAAATATTATGATGCCTTATCATCGTGTATACCGTGGAAAAATCGAAAAAATAATTATTTTTTCGGAATTCGTCGCCGTCAACGTTCGACGACTGCACAATTTATTTTCCCTCGATTCCCGCCCGCCTCCGAGAGTACAGATATAGGCACACCGACGACGACGACGACAACATTCGTTCGAGACGTTTGTCGATAAAGCTGTCAACAAAATAAAAGAAGATTTTATCGAGGTGTCGTGCGCACACGGCAACGACGACGAATGCCCGAGAAACGCGTATATAATAATACAATACGAGTACATATTATGATGTGTGGAAGCGGCCTCGCGGCCTCTGGTGAACGTGAAACTTGTCGTTGGAATTGAAATTCACCTTTGGAATCGCGTGTTGTGCGAACGAGTGTGTACGTGGGAGATTTGGGACATTTCGGGCGACCCCTTTTGGATTTTTCGAAAACAATTAAAAATAATATTAACATTTAATTAAATAATTCGTATAATTCATTGACTCGCCGACTCAAAAGTAGAATATTATGTTCGTAACGCAGACATTGTTTACAAAAAAATTATAACCCCCTTTTTTGATATTGTTAAAGGATAGACTTACGAAAAGATATACTCATAAAATCGTTTTATTTAAATCAAAATTTTTTTTCCGAAATTAAAATATATCAGAGACCATCACAGACTTAGGCATGTCTGCAGTTGTATTTCTTTTAAAGTTGCGGTTCAAAGTCTTTAGTTTACCGATTTTGAACATGATAAAATGTCGTTATAAAAGCAGCGACACGATTTTCAATCTCAGGACTCTTCTCGGTCGATAGAACGACCCAAGACTCGAAATTCGAAGCGATTTAATTAGTATTAATAATTATGACAATTTATAATGATAGCATATTAAAGAAAAATAAATACACAGACGTTTGAATTGGTATGATGAGAATCTAAGAGTAATAAAGTACGGTCGCGTGTTGAATAGAACGAAAAATATTAAATTCCTAATTAACAATATTAATATTGAGTCTATGTATCCCACGTTGTACGTCGACTGAACCATATAGTTTGTACCACAAGTGTAACACTAATTAATAATTACGTTTGCGTTGTATTATATTTTAATAATACCGTATTAAAAGTTTTCGAAATAAATTCAAGTAATTTAAAGTCACTATAAGGTAACATTTCTTCAACGTCTCATTAGCGAGGTTCTTACGTTATTGCATTAAAATTCGAAAAAAAAAAACAAAATTAACATTGTGAAATAATGTAAAAAACAAATTCAATGTGAATTAAATTACTCCTGAAGCGAATATTATGCTCTGCACTAATTAATTGTATAAAAAAATAAAGCAATCGTACTCGTACTTAATTAATATTCAATTAGAGCAAATTGCACTCTTTCGCCCAACATCCGCAACGGTAATCGTACTGCGCGTGCCCACGATAATAAATTGTGTATCCTAAAAGATAACAGCTTATCATACCCGCCGTGGCCAAAGTTCGCAGAGCAACGATTCGGTAGTCCGAATTCGGTTTTATCGTTGTACAGTCTCTTATATATGTTACGGGCAAAGTGGAAAATTCGGGAAATGTACACAATGCCCGAGGTATATTGGGCAATGTAAATTGTGAAGTATTTATAAGCGCATAAGTTACCTGTTTAACTAACATAATATAATAATAAGTGTATAGGTTAGTTCACCGAGTGTTTGGTCGACTCTGCTTCGCTCCGCAAATCAAAAACATCCCTAGGTTGTTGTGCAACGTGGGGGGGGGGTATTTTTCCTTCATCCAGCAAAATACTATCGATTATCAAGCCGAAATACCGACAAGTTGCACAACAAGCCGAGGGGTAGTTTTGATTTGCGGAGTCGACCAAACACCCGGTGAACTGACTTACGCTTATATAAATTTAACAAAAATTTTCGCAAAACAAATTATTATTATTTGTTTATTAAATAATTTTGTTAAACGTAATATATATTATGCAGATTACATTTTATATGAATACTTCACAATTTACATTGCCCAATATACCTCGGGTATTGTGTACAATGCCCGGTCATTGTATACATTGCCCGAATTTTCCATTTCAACATGCGGTGTTGCAGTTTGCACGATTTTCCCAGAGGCCTGCCGCGCGTGGACGCGGTAATTTCGGCCAAAAACTACGCGAAAACTAATATAGCAGTTAATAATTTATGCGTGCGCGGTGTTGTGACGCGATAAATTATCGTTAAGAGACCTAACGGGATGGGCGGCCGGGGCGCGCGATACAACGTGTTTCTACACACATTTATCAAAACGAATTTATAACAGATACACGGGGGCTCGCAAATTTAATAATGAATTTAATTCGCGCGTGTGTAGACGTAAGTATTATTATTATACCCGTGTCCCATTGTGCGCTATGAACGTGTTTGGAATGAAACGGTCGATAACGACTACAGTATACGTGCAGTTATAATAATATTATTATAGATACGGAAGCCCGTTGTCGTTCGTTTAAGTATACGAATAATAGGACTCAAATTCGCCGTCTTGAACGAAAGTTTTTAAATATTCGAATCCGGTGGCGCGACTAGGATTTTTTCAAGGGGGGTGTCCACCTGTAAATTTAAAAAATAAAATTATAATCAATATTATAATGAACACTTTAGAAGAATTCATTAAATTACACATTTCATGCAGTAAAATCTAACTGTCTTTTCTACAAATTAACATTTTCATAACATTATTCGTATATAAATAAATTTACTTTTCAACAATATGAATTTTTAAAGCATATTACAAATTTATTTCTGAATTAATAGAGGTTATAATTTTGTAGTTAAAAGGATTTTTTTTTTTTTAAATGCTCATTGATAAAATTTCCATAAATATGGTTTAAAATGGGTGTCCAGACACTCAAAACATCCCTCTTGGTTGCACCACTGTTCGAATCAGACCGTAATACGTATTATGCGCAAGTACAGCTACGTGTAGGTAACTAACTAGATGGGTACATTCGTTTTTTTTTTTTTTTTTTTTCGAAAACACTACATAAAAACCGTAAAGTCACCGTGCAGCCGTATTTAATAACACGTAAATAAAAAAGTAATTAAACTGTCATTAAAAATGATAAATTATATTCTATTCGATATAAACAGTAATTAAATTTCGATTCGAAAAATAGTGGAAAAAAGTAATAACGGTTTGGACGAAAAATAATAAACCGAGTGAAAACAGACAATACAGGTATACTCAAAAATATATTAAATTAGAAATAATAATCGGCCGGATTACGAGTTCCCTGACCGTTTGACAAGAAAATACTCGGAAATCGTTTTGTCAAAATATAGGTATAAATATTGTATAGGCGAGTAAAGGTAATTAAAGTATGGCGACTTTTACTCGCTACAGAATCGCATTGATGGGGAAAAAACGGTTCTTTAATTAATTGAGAGAAAAGTATTTCAGAGGTAACTATAATATAATGTACCATTGAACATATTTTATATTCCATCTGTCAACGCGTTATTATTATGATTTTAATATTGTTTTCAGAACTGTGAGTTTAATGCGCTAAATACTGTTGAAAATTCGGCAATTAAAGTATCGAAAATCATATACAAATTAATTAATTAAAATTTGTATTAATTAACATTATATAATAACTATATATTATTTTATAGCATTTAACTCTCAAATGGTCGATAGGTACATGGAAATTAAAATGTACACTCTAATAGTAATCTATGTAGTAGTTTGAAATATACTTTAAACGTTTATTTGCATACCAACAATTACAATAATGATATTGTTAAATAGTTCAAAATAAGACATTGGAGTATCAAAAAAAAAAAAAAAATGTTAAGACATTAATATATTCAGTGCTCATAAAACGATCCGCTAGTGATGAAAAACAAAAATTTTTACAAATCCGTTTTGCTGTTGTAAAAAAGATAAAAACCGTGCAAAATAAATGCAACACGCAATGTGGCTACATTGTAGTAATAACAATATTGCATTGGATATACTCTTTGATCGATAAAACGCATTCGGTTTTCGAATTCTTTTCAATAATATTTTTAGCGTACGAACAAACGCACACGTATACCCACGCCCATTATTATATTTTCAATTTTCCACGTTGTGCAGTGTAAAACTACTTTTCGCGACGCGGCCTCGTCGTCGTTTCCGCCGCCGGCCGGACGATGCCGGAAACACTAACGTGTGGAATATTTTCCGACCACGTACGTCAGCTTCCGGTAGACAGGTCAACAATTGAAGGGTAATATTACTTTTTCCCTCCGTGCGACCCTCGTATGCTTGCGCCGCCAACAAAAGAGAAACGCATGTCGCTGTCGTTGTGGTGGATAGAGGAGTTTTGGGTGGTGGTAATCATACGTCTCAGTAATCTTTCCGATTTTTTCTCCATATTCCTGTCCCGGCACTTACTCCGAATTCGAGTCGAAATAATTTTTCCATTTTTTTTTTTTTTTTTTTTTTTTTTTATTAGTTTTGATTCCTAGCAACGGCGCCAGAACGAGGGGGCCGGATGTCAAGTGAAATATTATTTACGTCTTTTTTTTTGTGTCCAACCGACTTTAAAAGATTTTATCACCGTGTTCACGTACTATTATCTCATAATGGTTCTCATTAATTTTCCCTGAATTTTGATGTATAAATATTATATGACAATTATAATTATAATAACGTAATTAATGTGATCGTTAAAATATTGCATTAAAATTATATATATATATATATATATTAGGCATCCCTTTACGATCGGTTTAATTTTTTCCAAATATCTTATACTTTCTTTCCACCTTAAGACAATCGACATAATTTAAACGTTATTTGGGGGGGGGGGACAAAGAAAATTTAAGAGACTGACTGGGCTTCGACTATTTTTATTTTTAGGCTATGCGTTTGGCCGCGGGGACACAAAGAAATTATTTCCGTTGTGACAGTTGCCTCCGTTATTCCGATATTCCTGATTCGCAGTAAAAAGTCTTACGCGAAGCAGGTTTACAAAATAGATCCGCGCGCATAATATTTGTTTTCGATTAACATAAGAAAAAAAAAAAAATGGACGCTTTTATCAAAATATATGTTCCGCGAATACGAGCCGTTCTTATACTCACAGTGAAGTTAAAAATAACAAAATTAAGCGAGAGACAACACTGTAAGAATAACTGTACGTATATATCGTCTATACTATATTTTCCGTATATATTATGTACGTTGGGACTGACTAAACAAATATGTAAATTATTCTTCCAACATTATTTTTACTCGGCTGTTTTACAAACAAATTTTTATCAAATAACATTCGAAACGAGTTTAGAAGAAATATACGCGTAGTATGTAAACTAGATCTTCTTACGAAAATCGAAATTAAATAAAGCGCACAACTTCGCACCTATTGTCAAGCGTTTCTTCAATTTCTCCAAACGACCCAACAAAGGAGTACACGCGTAGTTCTCTTTCAAACATTCGTTTCATCGTAAGCGTATACATTTGCATTTGGAACGTATTTCTACAAAGTGCTTTATTTTTGCACTGCATGAAAACAAAAAAAAAAAAAATAGTTATTACTATACTGCGCTCTGGATCTACAGCAAATATTATTATAAATAAACAAGAGATATAAATAAATAATAATAATAATAATAATAATTTAAGTATTCAAAGTATAGCAGATGAAAAACTTTATATTTTGCTTTGAATTTAAATGAAAAAAAAAAAAGAGTTCAGTAATACTAGAAAATGTTTTATTACCGCCAATACAAATTTATCTTTAAATTTAAATATTATATTATTTTTAAATATAATTCGTGATTCGGTCAGGTGGAATTAGCAGATGAACTAGCACATTATATCACAGTAATTATATAATATACACATAGGGGTTTTCTTCCGTTTACTTTGTAGATATTTCCATACCCTGTTGGTAGTGGTAGCAGATGGTTAACATTTTTAAATGAGTGATAAATACTGATGACAACGGCTGTGTGGTTTTTAAATACGCGTTTACTGGAAATGAGTTATCCGGCGGTCGGAAAAACAAAAATGAAAATAAAAAAATAAAATTAAGCTGGTAGGGGCTTTAAGGTTTGTGTCACCAGCCACCGCCACCACTGCTAACACCTCTGCCACCACAGGGTTACATACTATTGTCGTTTGGCAAGCCGTGAATACATCCGACCACAACTGGCTGGACCTAAACAGCCGCCGGGTCCCTTTGGCCGGGCACACGGGAGGATGTTATTCCAGGAGCAAGAGCAGTCTCCCCTCCCCTCGAGTACAGACAAAGAGAGATAGGGAGAGAGAGAGAGAGAGAGACGTACAAAATGTTTGCGTACAACGCCACAACACCCGAACAACTTTAATGCGGTAATTGTCTCTAATCTTTTTCTCATTAGCACCAGGTTTTTGGGCCCCGCGGACACCGCTCCTCGACCGCCGCTCCTCTACGTCGCTGCCACAGCCACCGCGAAGAAACGCACAAAGCCGCTTTCCTTCTCCTTTACCATAATATAATATTCACCTGCCTCCAAGTCGTATCTCACACATTCCGCCGCCAGTCATCAATCAACCCCGCACCCGCTAGACAATCGCGCGCGCAATATCGTACAACACTGGTATACATTACACGCGCGCGCACCACACCGCGATAATTGTGGCCGACTCGACGTGTGTAATGTATACAGAACGTTCTCCGCTTTTAAGTCATTGTCCGACAGACACACACACACAGAGAGAGAGAGAGAGAGAGAGAGAGACGGACATCTCGTCCATTACGGGAAACGAAAACCAAAGCGTCGGTGTTTCCTGGTAGGCAATGCAAATGAATTTTTTGAAAACTATTAGAATCGCCATCTCAAGTATAATATTTTCCCTTCGTCGCTTATTTATTCGGCTTAAGACAAGATACCGTGCGCGGTTCAAAATATTGTCTAGAGTTAAATGAGTGGTAGTTGTTATAGGACAATAGGCACGTAAATATAATAATTAAATATAGTGAAAACTTAAAAGACAAAAGTAAGCTGGCTTCTTGGTGATTTGACTACTGGAAAAACGAGACATTCAAAATTGTCCATGAACGCTTAGATAATTTTAATCGGTTAACCGTCAAAATAATTACTTATATTGATTTACGTTAACAATCAGTAGTTAGATTTAAAAAACTCTTTTTGTTGTTCAGCAGAATCCAACCCAGTATGATTAATACTTAAGACTTTAAACGTTTATGAAATATGAATTTATTATTATTAAAGTAACGCAATGCGAAATTCAACTATGAGAGTATAATATCATTTATTTTTCAGAATTTTATAATTTTTAAACCGTTCCGTTGAGTTCTGTTGTAACGTTACTGAAAAAATAGTGGAAAAAATAACACTCACGGGGTCAAAAATGGGGTGAACGCGCTTGAAAAATTACCCTGTACAGCACAACGCGGCAGTCGTCTCTCCGGCGGTGTAGTGTTTTTCGCGCGCGCAGTCTGATTTACAATTAGGCGTCTACCGCACCCACGCCCCCGACGTACTCTTACTGTTTTTGTATAGAGTAGTAGTTGTTGCCGTATGCGAACGGCGTACACACGAACGAGAGCACAAATAATAATAATAATAATAGAAATAAAAACAAAATAATAATAATAATAATAATAATAAAAAACGTCATCTGTCTCTCGCGTACTTCTTATTAAACGCACGCGAATCGAGCGCACCACCGGCAGCACGGGCAGCGTTCGTGATCCGGATAATATAACTCTCGCGCATACATTATTTTCGCTGTGCGACTCGAAAACGCTCTTACGATCTTATATTATACTGTTATACACGCGACCGTGTGAGTGTATAATAATAATAATAATATAAGTCTCGTGGCATGTGCGTGCAAAGTCGGTTTTTTTTTATGTGTTGTGTACACTCGGCGATTTCCGAATGAATGACGCGACGACTTCATCGTCCTCTTCGCCACCATTCTGCTCCTCCTCCGCCGCCAATTATCAATGCCAGTCTCTGTTGATGGCCAGAAAATCTCGGACCCATGCGATTTGTGCGTTTTTTTTTATCTATTTTTGATTTCACGCTAACAAATTTCAAAATGGTCCACACTGTATTCACTTTTGGTTTCCGAATGGAGTGAAATTGTTTTTACAATAATTATCCTGTTTTTCTGAGTACACGTTTTCGTTTAGAAATATTAATTATCCAATACTTTTGGCCAGGAATATTTTTAATTTTAATTTTACCATTTATGGTTACTTAAGAAGATATAATTTTCGAAATTCTCAATTGTTTTTCCGAAATTCGGGGAAACTACACCACATTTGACAAATACGCATTCAAAACATTTTTTTGAACTAAACTTTATGAAAATTTGATAATTATAAGTAAACAATAATATAATACGTATTTTGGTGAAAAAATTTTTTATTGGAGATTTCTTTTACTTATGCCTTTTTTTCTCATACTTGTATTTTTTTCTGTTCTAAGTTAATGGTTAGATTTAAAACCGACTAAATGTTGTTTTTGTTATAATTATAAACTGTATATTTTTCGTATACAATTGTCTTTTATAAACTTAAACTCGGAATCGCTTTATTGAAGAAATGATTCGTCGGTTTTTCAAAACTTAACACATCCAACAAGTACCAATCCAGGATACCCATGGTGCGAAGTATATCCGGCCTTTTTAACCTTTTCATCAGACACAGAACATGCCGTCACGTCAAATCTTTGACCACGGCTTCTATTTTTTTTTTTATTTCGAATCAACCACCGAATTGTATTGTATAGTTTTATCTGGTTGCCAAATATGCAATGATCGTCTTTTGGACTCAAACATAGCCCGGTTCAAACGGAAAAACCACATCGTTGTCTGCAGCTGCAGTTGTGCGACGTAAAAAAAAAAAAAAAAAAAAAAAAACACGATCACGTCGCTGCGGACCGTTGTGCTCGCCTCCGACCGGTATTGCATAGGTGTATATGCGAGGGGAGGCTCGTGTGCAATACGGCGTCGGAGATTTACGCGATGAGATAAAACGCTGAGGCTGCGATCGACGCGCACGTAATATACGCGGGCGCGGCGGTATTATAATATTAGTATATTATTAGTATTATTATTATTATTATACGCGAGTTTACGGGGAAATCGAGGGGTGGGGAGGAAACGGGCATTCTTCGCGCGAGGCGGCCGCGGGCTTAGCGTCGGGGGCACGTGGAGGTTTAATTAATAGCGGTGGGCCGTGCCCCCGTACGACGACGGTTTCTCATCATATTACGACGTCCTAATAAGCACCTGTCCGGGAATTTGTTGAGTGCCGTATCGGCGTGATCGTCTACGCCCCGGCTCGCACACGCACACACACACACACGAGATTATTATTATACTAACGTACGTTCGGTGCATGTGTGTGCGTGTGTGCAAGGGGTGGGGTGGGAGAGCGCACACGTACACTCGCTCGACTTTATTACTTTTTTCGCGTCACGACCGTGCCAGGTACACACCGAATCTACTACAGTCTGTGCGACTAAGAGAGGTGAGAGAGAGAGAGAGAGAGAGACGGGTAACGGATGTGATATTATGATACTATATGGAATAGATATTATGACGAGTTTCGTACGCGCAACGATTGAAACGCAGCGATTTATTTCTCTTGCCGGCCCGCGGCCGTTTTCTCCCGTTTTTCGTTTGTCGCGTCCACCATTATCATTAGCGACGACGACAAATTCCACCGCCGCCGAATCGGTGCAAAAATAATAACGTTTCGCCGCCGGTAGGTAGGACGCGCTTGGGCGGCAGCTGCGGAATCGGAGAGCAAATTGACGGAAACAATAAAATATACGAGCCATTAGACGGTGCGCGTGTGTGTGTGTGTGTTGTGTAAGTGTATGTGTGTGACCCGTTATCGGAAATCACGATCTGCGCAGAAAAAGCCATTCGATAATCATATGATATACGACGCTCCTTCTCCCCCTCCACCTACCATACCTCCGCCTACCCACACCCCCCGAAACGTCGACGCATTACTTTCGGGCCACGGACTTTATCTCGGCCGAATTTCACCGCCGCGGGGCCACAGTTATAGTTTTTCCTATATGCAGCGCCCGACTACACGACGACAGTCATTATATTATATTATTATACGATTTTCACGCAACACACCGCTCGTTTATACGATATATTATTATACGTATGTGTTTGTCCCCTGTAAATTCGTTTTCCGATGCTTTTATTCTGCCACGAACCGCCGCCTGGTCGGAAATTTCCGCACGGTAACCGCTATAAATCGTAAAAAAAACACTATTTTTTCTCCTCGTACGACCTCAGGCCACAGCCTAAACGTCTTGTCGAAATACGAAAACGACAAGAGTGTATTAATATTAATGTTTGTTGCCGAGAACGAACGCGCAACGGTTTTTCGCCGAATCGAATTCTGTTATAAAAAATATTAGTTTATAAGTATTCAGGGGTGCCGGAACAATGGGGGCAGTGGGGGCAATTGCCCCCACAAAATAAATATCGTGGGGGCAAGTAATATTATATTATATCTGTTAGTAATTTAGAATACCGAATATTAAAATAATTGACAGAAAAATAGATATGAACTTTATTTATTATCTCTCATTCCAGAAAAATTAATTTTATTTTGATTCTCATTATTGTCAATTGAATCGCTTATTTCAGAAACCCCCTAAATCCACTTTTTCGCTTTTTGAGGTAATCAATAAAAACTGTGTTATGAATTTAAAACAATTTTTTAAAACTCCCAAAAATACTTGACTACTTACTCTTTCAGATATTATTGTAATTTTAGCTAAATAACTTACTAAGGAAGTGGGGAAAAATATTTTTGAATTTTCACATATAAAATTTTATTTTTGGCGTTTGGGAGATTTCTGAAATAAACGATTCAATTACAGTCTAACGTAGATTGTCATATTTGCGATAATTTATTATTTGTAGGTCATGTACACAGGTATAGAAATTAGTAAATAAATGATATTTTAAGAAAAAAATGTAATTATAATTATGTACACATTTCCTCGGCATAGGTACTATACAATTTGGGGGGAGGGGGGAGAGATTTAGAAACAGAATATAAACACCCATATTTTTGCACCTATGCCCTCTAGAAAAAATCTTGAAATATTTTGCCCCCGAAATTGTTCCGACGCTCCTGTAAGTATTATACAGTATACGAACGAAAAAATTAATTTTCTACTTCGGAAAGCCTTCGTAACGCGTTTTATGTCGTCAGATGAATTACACGTGAAGAACTTCACCGATCGAGTGCTGTTACTGCTACAGTCCGTCGAATAAACACTTAATTGCGAAACGTGTACAACGGTTGTAATAATAACAATAGTATGATCGCATAACGACGACGGCGTAAAATCGGCAAGCGACGGCTTGGTGATTAAAAATTGAAATTAAATCCAATAAAAAGCGCTATAATTCTCTTCTGTGTTATACGCGCAATAACAATAATAATAATACGAATATGAATAAATAATATGACGAGCGATACACACGTGTATGTGAATAAACCAAAACGATTACATAGAATCATATATATATATATATATATATGTATATCGTAAATACAATAATATAGTAAATTTTTATGCGAAAATAATAATAATTCGACAAAACAGTTTTATGCACGTTATGCATCACACTGTTAATCTAATTTGATACGCGGGAAACTATATAAAACAAAAAATAAAAAATTGCGTTCCTAACCTATACAATATACACTGTACACGTATATAATAATAAATACTATGCACAGTAAACGACCTCGCGCGCGCTCGTTGACGCATCAGCACGCCCGGCCATTTATTAAAAACTAAAATAAATGGAGTTTTTGATATTATGGTGTTGAGTAATATCACAAATCCAAACGTACTATACGTATATGTATGTGAACGTGTATATAGGTGCACGAGCTCGTCCATCAATCAATTTAACTGGAAATAAATTGACTTAGGTATAGTAATAACGAAAAATGATAATAATAAATACACACGCGCCGCCGTGGACGTATATAAAATATTATTATTAACGTAATATTATTACATTCATATGAGTATAAATAATACCAACTATATGGTGTATTTAAATCGAAATCTAGATTTTTAAATCTGCATCAATGTCCTGGTGAGGTTACGGGGTGTAAATAAGAGTCTAATATTGTGACGAATGGATGTAGAAATTTACAAAATAAAAAATACATACTAGATCACTTTTTGAGCCTGTAAATTTAGTTTGGTTTTCATGTGTAGCTCAAAACATTAATATAACTGAAAGCAATTGTTTTATTCACTACCTGTTGTTTTAAGTTTTTCACATTTCTCACAAACACTAGGAAAACTTAATATTCTAAAAGAGAATATTTTTATTTTAAAACCTCGATAATTCTATTTATATTTTTTGTTTTTAAAAAATACATAAATATGCATCATATTTTCCAAATAAGTTTAGTCTCATTCAGGCGCGTAGCCAGGATTTTCTCATGGCGAGGGTTCACAAATTTTTTTGTAAACTTACCGGTATTTATTTCAATCCCTACGACCTATAGTGTTTCTACAATTTCACGAAATATTAATTTCTTTTTATGAATGTACAGTATACCAAAAAAAAAAAAAAAAAAAAAAAAAAAAAAAGGAAAAAAAGTAAGAAACGTAATAAAAATTATATTTTCTATAAATTTTAATATTTTGTATTAGCTATATATACATGTGCATATGAATGACTGAGTTTCATATTTTGTACTGTATTTATCAATATAGAAATTTGAAAATATTGTAAATTGTTGTATTGAAATTTAGTTTTATAATATCTCAGTCTACTTATTTTTTATTTACTTTCACGAAGTCTTTTAAAAAAAACTCAAAAATAATATTCCATAAATTACAAAATACAAATTTTACTACTTAACCATATTTTTATTATTAAAGAGCAGAAATAAAATAGATTTTGAATGTTCTGATAAAAAAAAATTCCTGCGTAAAAAAAAATATTTCGATCGAAAAGATTTTAGTGGAAAACTAAAACTAATTTTATTATTAAGTCTGAAGTTTTTTAAATCTAAAAAATTTTTTATACTTCTATTTTTTCAAGGGTGCTCAGAATCTCATGGGAGGGGTTGTGACCTGATAACCCCCCCCCTTGGCTACGCCCCTGGTCTCATTAGGGTTTTGAATCATAAGCAAACAACAATTAATAACGTACGTATTATACAGAGGGGTTAAATATGAAATAGTGCCTGGGAAATCATCCTGTACATCACACAGTTAGGTCACGGCGCAAATTATAAATACAGTTTGTGTAATTCTAAACAAAAAAAATGCACAGTTATGACTCATAAACAATATTGTACTAAATTATGTATTATCAAAACAGTCTATTATAGTACATAGCAAAATATATCCTTGGAAAACAGATATTTTACACGGAATATAATTTTTAAAAAATTAACTGAAATTGATATATTTATATTATAATATAGAGAACGGTGCGGAAAAGGGAGTGTACACACTTTCCGTATAATATTTATATCACATAGTTAGAAAACGGGTTTTAATTAATGAAAAAAGTTTACAAAAAAAAAAAAAACTCGCACAGGTTCATAAAAATAGTTCACTTTTCTCGACACCGTTTTCGGATTAAACGTTACTTTCTCAACGGACGAACCACACGGGTGAAATAAAATACACTTTATAGTATATTATATTTTACGAATGGCACAGTGGCGATGGTAATAATCGTTGCACGTTCGATTTTTCCCAAAACGGGAATTATTATTACAATAACGCAATCGTGCCGATCACGTAATGTGTCCGGAAAATTGTCTAGATTCGTAAACATAAATTATCCCACACACTACCTGCTGCACACACCGCTGGTGGAGTATTTTCCCTCTTGCGATCGTTGAAAATCCGACAGTCGTCGACGCTCTCCGTGGAGACTACTTAAATGGGGCGAAATCGTTGATCGCACGAATAACACGAATGTGCGGCGTTTTTTTTTGAAAAGTCTAAAACGTGTATTTTATTGTAGAAAAAGACTGGGAGATGATTATATAATAATTAGTAGGCAAACGATAAGAGCCAAGTGTTTAAAACTTTACGTTTCAAATTTATTTCAAACGCAACAGGTGAAGCATTTTTTTATCAAAACACGTCTTTCGATACCTAAAAATATTTCAAAAAATGCAAAATTCAAATCAGTCATCTGGAGTCGGGTGTTATTAAAATGTCGTCTAAGCTAGAAAAGTTTCGTCTGAACTCAAAGCAAAATAAAAATGCAATAGTCATCAACACCCAGACCATTATTATAATAATTACACAAATGAGAATCTCGCGTATTTTTCTCTCTCGTTTTCGCGCGTGAACACCATTCCCTTTTGAACATCATATCACATAATATAACGCTCGACGTAGTTTCAAAATAATTATAATAATATTATGACGCGGAAATTTTTATGAATATTTAATTCTCTACTTGACTACAATTGAAAAAAATTCACTTCAAAATGGACTCTTTTGTGTCAGGTGCTATATTATAATATTAAAAACATTTACGAATTATTCACCAGCTGTGTTTATAGGTTATGAAATTTTAATGAGTATCAAAGATTTGTTATGTAAAATTATGTTTTATTTTTAAAAAAAAAAATGGTGGTAATGAAGGTAATGGAATAATAATAAATCAAACGATTAAAAATACAGATATAATTTACTTATAAATATTAGTTATAAAAAAAAATAATTACGATTTAATACAATACGCTTATTGAATTAGATATGTAATAATTATTATTAAAAATATGAGTAAAAAATTAATTTTTATAGAAAAGATTAACAGTAGTGTTTATAATGATTTACGTCGACTCATACAGACGATACTTTTGTTTTAAAATAAAAGTTGCAGACACTGCGAAATATATGAGACTTGGAAGTTTTGGTATCAAAAGTTAATGCCACCGTGAAAAATATTATAATTTTCCTTAATCTTTGAAAATACAAAGAAAAATATACATTTAAAAACGCACACAATATTTTATTCTTAGATTCCATACTAAAATAAGTGTGTAAATAATGTCTTATTAAATTGCATTGAAAAATTTTGTTGTTTTAAAATCGAAATTCATTCGACACATTTAATTTTAATTCGTATACTTGTGCCAATCTATCAGATTTTCAAAAAAGATGTAGTTGCACTACAACCGAAAAAAAATTCTAAAAAAATTGCTAAATATCACACTTAAAATTTTTATTGTTTGAAACAAATTCGTATCTCATGCTCCAAGATCAACACATTTTTCCTAGAAAAAACCTGTACGTTTGAGCCTTAATTAAATATTATTGTTAATGTTATTGTTATTATTACACTGCAGCAGTCGTTTCTTTCCGCGCAGTCCTTTGACATCCGCAGGGCTCTCATTACTATTTCTTTTTTTCCGTATTCCTCTGACGATTAAACTGCACCCATCGCGCAGCATCAATTTACACGCGATGTACCAGGTGTATAATGATATTATATTATATCCTATGAGTACACGCGTTATTATTATACTCGTCAAACCGCCGTGTACAATGTGTACATGCCCCATTAGACCGTAAGTCACGTGTATCTATAAGTTTTTCACCTCATACAGTGTAAATGGCAAAAAACGACAGAGATTTTACCCTTTGAATCCATTTACCCAATTTTATCTAATTTACCCCAAAATAATTGTAAAATTGCCAATACAACGGCACGTCAGCCCCACAGAAACCCAAATGGTCCGTAGATCCAAAACCACGAAAAATCTGGAATTTAATTTTTCCAACGGTATCCAATTGTTTCTTCGAATTACCGTCCGATTCGAGTACCAATATATAGATATGGAAGAGAAATTTTGAGAAATGTATTTTGTTTAAATATTATAACTTTAATTAAATTTAACGTGTTTGGATATTCAAATGTCATCGATTTTTTTACGTTTGAGTTGTAAGAATGTTTAGAATTTTTTTATTGAAAAATACACTTTCTATTCTTTACTAGGAAAATCATTGGATAAAGCTTCACATTTGTCATGTTCATCGAGAATTTAAAATTATAATGTAAATTCTCTCAATATAAGTGTACACGTCATGTTGATTATTTTATAATATAAAAAGATACCATAAAAATTATTTCGGAATCAGTAAAATTAAAAAAAAAAAATTGCTCATATGCGTCAACAATTATTTAGGTATAAATAATGTAAAGTACGAAAATAACGTTAGTAGATCCACTGAAATAAATGAAAAATTTAATTCTGTTTACCATTTGTAAATTAAAGATTTGTTTTCAAAATTTAATCTTATAATGTACATCGAAAATGAACAACAATAACGTTTGATTCCCGTGATGTTTTGTTTTCTGTGGTGTTTGGTTGTATGTTTATGTATTCATTTCGTTTAGTGTTATTTATTAGTGTTAGCGTTTACTATTTTCTCCCAATCGTTTCAATCTATGTACTTAAACATTTTCGAGCACTGATTGTACTCGGAAAATTTTTAGATATTGGAAAATCGATTTTTTCTATAATTTCAATGAGCTTTCTGAATGTGAATTCGTTTTCAAAAAAAAAAAACACCCCAAAAATTATACGGTAAAATATTCTTTTGAAAACTTTTGAATCGCCTCTCGAATTCAGTTGATTTCTAAATCGCCCTGTGTAAAATTAATATACCACAAAGTGCTGCAGCTGCTGTTGCTATTTCTACTGTAATACAGCAGTGTTTAGTCACTGCAGCAGCACACCGACTCGGTGACGACGGGCGTTTTCAACCGCGACCGAACAACATCAGCGTGAGCGCGCGCTGACGAATATTCTTTTTCTCTCCCGCGTGTGCGATCAACACACAGACACTGAGACACGTCATAGTCATGGAGAGGAGTAAAAAAAAAAAAAAAACACGGAGGCATTGACTGTGATGATGTTTTCTGTTGTAATGTTTTATTATTATTATTATCAATTTTTTTTTGTTATTATTCTCCTTCAATTCGTTATCATTGTCGATATAATAAAAACACCGCGGCGTCGGCAAACGGACCACAAGAGACTATATATGCGTGTCCATTAGCGTGTGTGTGATGGGTGCACACTGTATACAACTACACGTGTACACCACTCGTATAATATATTAATATGATATTATATATTGTAACGTATTTTGATGGGCCGCCGCCGCCACACAACAAGTGGAATGGATGGCATCGTAAACAAAATAGTAGGTTATATTATTATTATTACAAAGGCGATTGGGGTACGTATCGCGTAACAGCCACCGCCACCGTTGATAAATCGACCGATTAACCTAATGGACGTTGGCGTGTACACGTCTGTTTTGTGTGTGTGTGTGTGTAAGTGTTCATCTGCTTTCCCACCGCCGCCGTCGTCCATCGTTAGACAAACGCATGATGAGCCTTCACCGCGAGGCTGTGTGTCCTCTTGTGGATCTTTTGGTGTTTTAAAACCATTTTATACCACTGAAAATCTGAAACGAATACATTTTTTAAGATTCGTATTATTAAAAAGGTAGAAAATATTGTTATTATGTGCGTTCCAGCGGAAAATTTACCGAGAGAAGAGTGGGGAGGGCAATTTAAAATCTGACACCAAAGAGATGGTCATTTTTTGAAAATTACTACGTGAGGTTTTCAAGATATTTATCGTTTTGAAAAGGTCAGCATTTTTTTTTTTTTAACCGTTAATTTCAAATTAATAAGTATCTATAAAAAATCTATAATTTTTTCCACTCGAATTATCACTAGCGATAATTAAATTTAAATCTTTCTCGAGAAAGAACAGAGAAGACTCATATCTCTGTATAGCGTACGACTAAATGTGTCGAATAAAATATTTTAGTCGAATTTTTTCATTGATCTGTGTGTCGGTTTTGACTGTTTTGACGAATTTTTATTTGTTTTGTTTAAATAAAACTTCATTACGGAATTTTTTGAACAGGTTTATCGTCATTACAAACAAAATCATTAAGATTCGTGTCTACGTGTCATCTTATGCAATAGATAAAAAAAAAAAAAACAAACACAAAATTATAAATCAACTCGAAAGCAATTTAGTGACTAGTGAATCTTTAATAACAATTTTTGCGAATATAAAAATTAACACAATAATTAAAACGATGTCATTTTCAATCAAAGGTTTGAAAAGTCTTTTTTTTTTCGTGAGACCTAGAGATCCCGTGCGTATAAATGCGGGGGAAACCGCTTTTACGTTTTGTTCGTTGTAAAATTATTATTTCTCAGGGACTCAGGGACGACGGCGGCGGATGTACGGTGGTGGACCTACAAAATTTAATACGGAGAAAGAACCGTCCGGACGACAGCGCCGTGTGTAAAAGAGTTTTCGCCACTTTAACCGCAGAGAAAAAACAAAAACAAAGTCAACCGCGCGGTATATAGTAGTGTAGGAAAATGTGTTTTTAAAATATTTTCGGACGCGAAATCTTGTCCGTCCGAGTTGTTATCGTTAAGGTAGTTCGTATTTTTTACCACCCGTTCACGGGTTATAATAATATTATTTTATATATGTACCTACATGGCGCGAGAGCACACATCAAAACTTCCACACACGGGTAAAGTCTCGAGATTGGTTTTTTTTTTCTATTTTTTTCCTCTAATATTATATTCCACCGAATATACGAACACACAATTTTATCGTTACTACCCTGCTGCTGTGCTATTCATTACGACGAGAGTGCCTATATTATATCACATAGTGGCCACTTGTGTCGTCATTTCTGATTGGTTCCTGTATTTTCAATGATAACAATTTCGTCCACACCACAGATGTATAAAACAACTAGATAGCCTACTTTCCATATGCACAGTGTAAAACTTTGAAGTTCAGTAAAATGGCCGACTTTTCTTATCAAAGAGGTCCTGGTTTACAATTCGTTCATTGATAAAAGCTGAACACCAAACAGCAATCATAAATATTAGTAGATTAATAAAATAATAAATTATATTTATAATTGTTTCATATGATAATTAAATGTATAATTTGACAGATAAATTAAATAGTGTATAGCTTTTTCAGTTCAATGACTAAATACATGAAAAAAAAAAACATTTCTGTACAAGTTGAAGTATCTTTATTAATTAAGTAAGTAAAATATTATTCTTTAGAAATTTTCAAACACAGATATTAACAAAAACACGGAAACACAGACAAAACTTTCAAGCAAATCGTAACTTATTTGCTCTTATTAGCCTATTTCAGGTTTTATCAATGAAGAAATTGTAAACACGGACCTCTTTGATAAGAGGAGTCGGCCATTTTACCCGACTTCAACATAAAAGCCAAGTCGGCTATCTAGTTATTTTATATATCTGTGGTCCAAGCAATGTGAATTAATAATATGAAATGTTATTGTTTTATTACTGATAGACACATAATATGATGTGCTGATAATAATGTTTGGACGTAAAATTAAGCAATATGGCGTCGTCCATATCCATTGATAAGAGGTCCGGCGGCCACTCTCTGATAACATATAGGCTCTCTAATTACGACCGTAGAGAATAAATTCGTCGAATAGCGATTTTATTATTGTTTTCATTATTATTACTGGAGTTTTCTACCACCGCTGCCGACACGAACATATCAGCAGCTGCGGTGTTATGTGAGAAAATCGTCTGCACCGTATCGTCGTCGTTGCCGTCGTCATTTTAATATCATTAATAATATTTATTTCCTTGTGTATAATGCGCGTTTAAAGGGCGTAATCGCTTTTTAAGTGCAACCCGCCGCTCGTATACACGCGTGTGTTTATTTCTCTAAGCGTTCGTTAAACGCGCGCATACATCCTCCTCTAAACTTATATATATATATATATATACAGAAGACTAATTAGAGCATTCGTAATTTGTAGGTATAAAACCGATGGTTAGATTAATGGAAGTTTTTTTTTGTTTTTTGTTTTTTCAACATCTCGTGTGCATGTTCTGTTTTCAAAAAACGGTTTCCCTAATATTGTGTACGTAACCTTGGCTGTGCACACCGCCAAAGTTCGGTACATTAATACGAGCTGTCGTACTACCGACCGCGTGCAGGTCTGGGAATAAATATTTTACCAGAGACGAAATTAATTAACGCCGCCCTTATCGCGCTGTACGGCTGCTCGAATGACTGATGAACGCATAATTTTTATATCATTATTTTCAACACGCGTGTCGTCCGTGAGAATGAATTTTTTGAAATGGAAATGCAAGCATACAAACACAATTATTGAAATTGTCAAATTTCCCCTATCTATTCATTATGGACGTCATCGACAAAACTTTAAATTCCTAAAATTAAATAAAATTAGTAATTATCCTTGTAAAAAATTAATATCATAATTTTGTATACTTTTAAAATGCGTGTATAAGCT
Source organism: Stegophylla sp. TES_Ste_2020 (assembly GCA_025469315.1). Lineage (NCBI taxonomy): Eukaryota > Metazoa > Arthropoda > Insecta > Hemiptera > Aphididae > Stegophylla > Stegophylla sp. TES_Ste_2020. The sequence continues at coordinate 13,581 of JAIPRM010000756.1, read as the reverse complement.
AAGGAATGTTTTATATTCTTATTCTTACTCATCCATTAAAGCCATTTAGCTTATCATAATGATATCTTTATCGAATCTTAATGGACGCCTCTCAAATGTGGACATTTTAATACGTAAACACTTATTAATATAGGGCGTGAACACTGTCACAATTTTATAATTTACTACTTATAAATTGGACATAATTCTGTTGCAAATAAGTAGGTAACTATAACAAAAATATTTTTTCCATGTTAATCATAGATATAAAACGAAAGTCTAAGAAATTCGAAAAAAGAAATTTGATTTCCCTAAATTGTTCTGAATAAAAACTGCTGGATGTAACTTGCAAACACTAGTATTTGATGATTTTGAATTGAAAAAAAAAAAATGGATATTAATTAATATTTTTAACAACTTTTTTTTTCTTTTTTTTTTGTATTAAACGCAAACAAAAATTTGTTTTGTGAAATTTGAAATGAAACGAAAGTCACAACAAAACACCCACGTGTTGTTACGTGGCTGCTAAAATGTCATGGTATTATATTATATAACTCGCGAACAATAAATTAAAAATTCCCCACATAGGGAAATTTTTGAACTCTCTACAAAATATGTCTGCTATGTTATAGAATGCATACGATATATATATATATAGAACAACATCGAGTTAGTTCTCATCTAAGTGTGTACGTTACAAGTGCGACATTGTTATACTTTTTTTATTTATTCCTCTAACCCCCCCCCGCATTCGTGAGCGAACACATTGCGAATAACGCGCGTGATTCGATCGACGACGTGTGTGTAAATTAATTCCATTTCTTCGGTGGACCCGACGACGACCACGCGAATCCAAAGTTTTTAATTAAAATTGATTTTTTCGAAACCCCTTGCGAGACCCAGTCGGCTCGGATCCGACGTTTTCACCCTCAAATCGTCGTTTAATTTTATAAAAATCCTTTTCGCGCCGGCCATGCACAGAACGTATATTTTTAATTAAAAAACCATCGGCGAATCTACATACGTACACTGCTCTGCACCGAGTGGCGCCGACGAATTCATATTCGATTTCCAAAGTCGTACATCATGTATACCTTATATACATATATATATGTACTAACGGGGGTTAAAATCGTGTGCTGAATACTGCATTTTTCCACGACGGGGCGGATCGTACGCGTAGAATATGAAATTAAACGAAGAAAATTTCCCGTCGTTTCGGCAACGAACGGTACACACCGCTGCGCGTATAATATTCGTCAGTACGGAATTTCTATTTGTTTTGAATTAATTTTTCTCCGCTAGTATTATTATATTACATACGCGGGCTTACCGATATACCTAACCGTTGGAATGGGATTAATTTTATACGCGAGCACTGTACGGCCCGAAAACCGGTCATCCGTACCATCCGCTCAGAGATGCGTAAATATAGCCGTTAGATTCAGTGGGCTCAAGCCCATAGTTCAAACGTTCAACAGCAGAAGGGAGCTGGGAGATTACACCCCCTCGCCTTAACAAAATATAAGAAAACATATTAAAATTATGAATACCAAATATTTCAATCGAGAAATACAATTTAAAATGTCCATCAGCTTATTATAATTCCATTTTTTATCTTTATCTGAAAATTTGTTATGAATATCTTAATTTCATCACACACTAGACTATAAAATCGCCATAATAACCTAATGTTCTCCATAACAAGGAGGTATATTTATACTTGTAAAATAATTTTATTTAAATCATTAATTATCGTTTAATTACTCTTTCTATCCATCAGTGCCATATAACCTGTAGCTATAACTTTTTCAACATCGTTATCACAATATTCAATATTTATTGTCACTTTTTATCATATCATTGTATTATATTTTCATAAAGCAAATTTTTAGTAAACTAAAAAGTATTATTTCAATAATTCGTTTGCTTACAATTCAGCAGGACTTGATATGATGAAGAGTGGGTAAAGACCATCTAAGTCTTTCTCCCTCTCCTATTCACGTACGTGAGTCCACTGCATTACATTATCGAATTGTAACACACGCGACAGAACAAACGAAACGCGCATAATAATTATTATACTTAAATCATTAATTACTCTTACTATCCATCAATGCCCTACAACCTGTAGCTATAACTTTTTCCACATCGTTATCACAATATTTCTTATCTCATTTTTTTTTCATATCATTGTGTCGTATTGTCATAAGACTATACAAGTAAACTAAAAAGTATTATTTCAATAATTCGTAATTAATTTCAAGCAGGAGGACTTGAGATGACGAAGAGTGGATAAGCCCATCAATGTCTTTCTCCCTGCCCTATTCACGTCCACTGCACTGCATTGTCGAACTGTAACACACGCGACGCATAAAAATTATTACACATAAATATAACAACAATATTCTTTGTCTCCTCCGCGCGGCGGATACTTTTGAGTACAGCGTGTTTTTACGCGACGCACGTCCTCGTATCACGACGCGTAAATCTGCTCGAAAATATTTCGTTTTGTTTTTTTCTTCTTCTTTCCACTTCGGCACAACGCAGTCGTGTAGCGGAGTACGTGGTGGTGGTACGGGAATAAATTATCGAGCCGAGACCTAGTGGTAATAAAATAATTATCTTATGCTATCATCAACGCGCGAGCGGGCACATGGCCTCATCGTCTCCGCGCGGATACTACGGATACCTGGTTAACAACCTTGGAACGCGCTGCGACGTGTACGAAGATCACCGCCCATAACCGGGGACGTAGACGACGGTAGGTCGTCGATACGTGATTTTTTTTTGATTTTTACACGAAACAATGAACTTACGCGTTGGAATCGAATTAATCACGAAAAACAAAAATGTACTGTTAGCGTAATAATAACCATATTATTATTACTCGTAGTAATGCGCAATTTATTTGTACGAATCGATTGCGGAATTAATACGGCACCGTGGTCGAGGTTTTTTACATAAAATATGTTTTTAGATTTCATCAATAAAATTATCCGTGACTCGAAAGCGAACTTTGTACTTTGACATTTTTACCGTGACGACATGACACGTTTACGTGGTGTACCAGCCACGCGTAACGTACAAATGACGCACGTAATTAAAATAAAATAAAAAAAATCCGTTTTACTTTGTGGTAAACGTAATATTGGGGGAGGGGGAGCAAAATATTTTTTACACTGACATGGTTACCTTGTGTGTGTTAAGTTTATAGTGAGATAGAAGTGCTTGATTAAAGAATTCGACTCCTGTAAGCTTTATTATAGGAGTAAATTTTGTACTCCTTGGCCTATGTTCTGGAGGGCTCCAAGAGGAGGTCATATAATATGGTAAAATATCAAACAAAATAAATTAAAATTGTCTAATTTGTAGTAAAATTGAATATTATACACACACACACACATGTATAAGTTGGTGCTAAGCATCAGTTTGAACAGTTAACGTAAAATGATTTTCTTTTTTTTAAAAATGTAAAAGAATCCATTATTACGTCAAAATAAATATTTTCGACGGACCCAGTCTGAATAAACAAAAGAACTTTATCATAAAATCAATACAGTCGAAAAAAAATAATATTATTTTTGGCACCCACATTTAACGTTGGTCGTTTAGTACCTTAGGCTACAACCTACTCAGTCTATTAGTTAATCAGGTCATGGATATAACGATATCTATATTATGCTAAGTAGGACTTGTCATTGTTACACTGTTATATTTTTCAAATTCATTCAAATGCATAAATAGCAGCAAATTCCAGATAGTGTTAGGTATAATATTAACGTGATACACAAAAATCGATTAATTTAACGAATATTATTTTTTTTTTTTTAAATAGCTTGCTAATGGTTCTGTTACAATTTTAAATTAACGTAATTCGTAATAAAATTTAAAAAAATGAAAAATTTCACACCCTGGGTATTTTTCACTTCTCGGTTGGAATTCTCTCGTGGGTGCAAAATGTTTTTAAGCTAAAATATTTCTTATATTATTATCCATCTCTGTTCAAATTTTGATAAATTTAAAATAGAAAATATATTTTTCAAATTCTGAGAAAACTATTGAGAATTTTGAAAATGACCTCTCAAAATACCATCTAGAGACGAATTGAAAATTCAAAATGTCTGTGTTCGAAACTTAAGGCACAATTATTTTTATACGAAAACGTGGAAAATACAAAATAATAATAATAATAAATAAATAAACATCACAGGGGAAAACACTGGCTTCTCCGCTCCACACACAATCTAAAAAACGATGGACTTTTAGAATTTCAGTGTTTGTAAATTTAATCGTGGGTGTATTTATATAAAGTCCCGAGTTGTTTTTTACATTATAACGAAACAATGATAAAGATGCAGGACGAAAAACTGAGACGGAAACTCACCTCTGTTTGTCCGTCGCAGACGTTTTGTACAATACGGCTAGTGTAATACGTGTAGTGCGAGGTACCCGTGTCTGGATTTAATAATTATACAGTGTGCATGTTGCCCTCCCCCCCTCCCCGAACTCGTTGAATTCTTAAATCAGTTAAGAACCGAGCTCGGGGTACTTTATATTAGTATTAGTACGGTAACCTTGTGTATTTTTGTTATTAAATATGATCGTAAAGTTTTCGTGAGCTAAATACGTATACCATAAACAGTAATAATAATAATAATGTGTACCTATACAAGTTTATGTTTTCTACGTGTATTCGACATTATACTTCAACACGTAAGGCTGTTGTAGCCGGTGTACGTCGCGCGTAGGGCCACGAAAATATGGTGACCGGGGGTTTTTACGCCATTATTCTCCACGACGACTGTTTGCGCCGGCGCGCAGTGATTATTTTAAAATTACGCTTTTCTTTGTCCCGAAAATCGTGTGTACTTACACAATTCATACGCACTGCCACCGGTAAAATGTCATTTCGTAAATCGACGAATATTACGTTATCACAATAATTATTATACGTTTTAATAGAAAGACGAATGATATTATTTGTTTCGCTGCTTCGAACAATATTTCAAGTAAGAATTCGTACGTGTGTTTTTACAATAATATGTGTTGTTTCTGTTGGGTATTTGTCGCCGTAGATTGTATTCAATCGATTATCGCCTAGAAATTACTACAAAATGTATATTTTGATTTTGCCAAATGTAATTCTTATCAATAACTGAGTCCGTGTAACGATACGGTTTGTAATCGGAAATCATTTTTAATTTTCTAGCTCCGCTCTTTTTAAAAATTACATTGGTTTAAATGAATTATGTTTTTCTTACGTTTCCGAAAAAAGTTACAAGGATTTCGAAAATTACCTATTTCTACCGAGAATTAAACTTATTCTTCGAGATTTTTTTTATTACCGTTTCATACGAAAATTTCTCTTTGTTTCATCCGAAAAATGAAATACTTCAAATGTTCAGGATTTTTTCTCATAGTGTTTCATCGGGCTCATACGCTTGTATAATATCGTATCGTATTTCAGTACTTGAGTCCTAATGTGCTCGTCCCAGTAAAATGCATCGATGCGTTCAAACTTAGTAAAATATATATTTCCCTACTGTCCGAGTTGAGTTTCAAATTTTAAAATCGTTTTTGTGAATTGAATCGGAAATTTCATAATGATATTTAATACAAGTTAAGTCCCAGTGACGGTTATCTATAGTAGGCTACAGCTCAGCATACAAAACGAAGAACTATTATTTTTTTTTTTAATAGAGATACGAATAACTACTTGATAAAATGGTTCAATACATGGAGAAAAAATCAGTAGACTTGAATTCATTAATACATTATAGTAGTTACAGTAAAAAACTTTCAAGAGTAAAAGTCAAATTGAGTTAGAATTCAATTCGAACGCAACCAAATGTATACAATTAAAACGAAAAATTTGTCCGATTTTTTTTTTTTTTTTCATAACGTCAATGATGAATTAATAAATACACACATCTATCCATAAAAAAATAGAAAATAAACGACAATGTCGTTTTTATCCGGGTGATTTGGAAAATAGTTTCCAAGCACATTTTAAGCACACATTTTTGGTGCGACGTCTACCGTAAAAGTCTCGATACGTCTACAAGTATGACGACGAGTTCGCTTTTAAATTTTTTTTCTGTTATTTTCTCGTTACCGTTATCAATGGACGGTGACAACAATAATGAAGCCGCGAAGACGTTTCGCTTTCACCGGTTCTGCTCTTATGGACTCGGTGAATAATAATACAATGCATACAACAACAATTTAATAAAATAATTATCGTATTGTACTCTCGTCACAGCTTCTACTGTAGTTGTACACGTGAAAACATTCCAATTAATTTGTTATTGTTTTTTTTTTTTTTGTTTCAGGTAAATTCGTACAATAATAATAGTAATAATACGAGTAGTTTGCAAATACTTAACAGATATCACGTCTCCGCCGCCGTTTGTCGGTCGAACGAGGTTAGTACCCGAGTGTATATTATAAAATATTGTACGTAGTAACGAGGGGAATACGATTTACCAATGTCACGGTCGTGGTGTCGACCAGAGGAGAGGTCGCGGCGACGACGGTAAACACACGACAATATATTATTGTTATGTCCTTCCTAATGTTCGGGATCGTTTGTAATACGCAGGCGCGCGCACGCGTATCGAACACGTTTAAAAAAAAAAAATCGTTTCTGGTAACGATCTCGTGAATAATAATATTAATAATAATAATAATAATAAAAAATAAAAAGAATAATATCACAAATGATCGATTGTGCCGGACAAGACCGGTCACCCCACACTGAGAGCAACGTCTATTTTTCATCTCTCGTTCGCTTATAATACGTCTCCGGCCGTGTATCACACGCTGCACAACATCGGTACAATATTAATAATAATAATAATAATAATAATAATAATAACATTATGTACACATTTTTTTTTCTCTCGTTCTCTCACCACGAGACCGTATTTTTTATTCAAATTTCACAATTATTAATCATAATGTCAAAGCGAATAATATATTTTAGGACACACCGCGCCGCGAGTTGCAGGTACATCAATGGCGAGGGTAAAAAAAAAAAAAAAAAACAAAAATCGAAAGCGTTCGCTTACCAATTATCATGAAAATAAAATTATACAAAACACGCGAGTACACGTCATGTTATAATCGTAATATGACGCCGTGTGTGCGCGAGTAGTAGTAGTAGATACGTTAAAATATTTAGTAAAAGCTTACTTACTGTTCCGGGTTTCCAGTCGGCCGGTGCTGGCGCGGGGTGGCGGGGGGCGGAGAGTTCATTAATTTCCACACAGAGATAATCCGAGCTAATTATACGACGAGGGGAAACACAATAAAAAATGTATTCCTTGGTAAAAAGCTCTCTTGATATTTATAGCGGTATTTAAACGTCGTTTTAAGACCTAATTTATTCATCCCATCTTTTATACGTACATATATATATATATATACATATTATTATTACTAATTTCGCAGTCGCTTATTCGAGTTTTTACACTGCCGGAATCGCTAATGAAATTAATATGCGATTTTTTATATATATATATTTTTTTTTTTTTTATCACAAGAAAAAAATGTTATTCGAGGTCCCGCGCGGGGATTTTTATTTACGATGATTATTCGCTTTCAAAATTAATTCAACTTTTAACTATATCTACGCTATAAATATAAACGACAGACAGAGAATAATGTACTACGTTTTCCGAATGGATTCGGAATCGCACAGTGATTTCCTAGTAGACTTACAAACGGAGCAGACAAAGCGCTGTCGACGACACGACACTGTCCTCGTAGAATTTCGGAGTTAGTGTCTTTGTGTTAAACCCTTTTTGTTGCACGAGTATTATTATTATATAATGCAAATCACGAGGAAGATAGGCTTTTGTCTATAATGACGTATTTTATTAACGTGGACAAAATGTTCAAACGTACAAAGCTCACCGATGAACTTCATTGAATTATATAGATACAAACCAGGGCCGGATTAACATAATGCGTAGCCCTAGGCACATATTTTTCAAAATTTCATATTGAGATGACCTTATAAAAATATTACGCTTTTTTTAAAAATAAAAACTAGTGTTAGATAACTGGTCTGTGAATTGAATTTTTCTTGATTCCCAAAAGGAAAATGTACAGAAAATTTTTGGGTTTTGAATTTTAAAATAAAAACTATAATACTTAAACATTTTCAATATACTTAAATTTTATAAACTATTTTGGAATACTGTATGGAAAAAATAGCCCCTTTTGACTGCTAGCCGCCATAGGCACGTGTCTACCTTGCCTATACGTTAATCCTGGCCTGATGTGTATACCTAAGACGTTTTATACAAAATATTATATAAAATATGATAAGCAGTGGCGGCTCGCGAGTAAATTCATTGGAGAGACTGAAAATTTTTATAAAAAATATTTAATACCACGCGAACAAAAATGTGTGAACAATGAACAACAATAATAAATTAGTAGCCAACAGACGAACGACACTGCTAAAATATAATATTGCCTAATACGAACTCGGCGCAGCGCCTCAGGTTTTCGTGAAAAAATACAGAAAATACGCAACGACCGCGATGCAAACGGCAGAAACTTTAAAAGAGTCGTCTAGTCTCGATGTATTGAATAATATTCATACAATCTACCCCCCGTCCTCCGCCTTGTCTTGCATATACAATAGAGTCTCTCGAATTGCAGATTCCCGAACTAGCGACTGTCATCGTTATCGGTTTTTTTTGCTCGTATAATTGTTGAATGACATCCATTATTATCTTCTCATTATTAATGTAAAAATATAATACAAAATATTATATTATCAATATTACTATCAAAAACCATAATATTATAATTATTTTTTTTCAAAATTACTAAAAATATTAAATTATAAATACGATTTTCTTCAAACAATTTTATAGTGTTCATATTATTTATTTATTTTTTTATGGGAAGTCGCAGTCTCAAAGACTCCCCTGACGAGCCGCCACTCATGATAAGCATTAGCGCAACCAAGGGGGTTTTGGATGTCTGGACACCCCCCCTTAAACCATATTTATGGAAACTTTATGAATGAGCATTGAAAAAAAAATCCTTTTAACTACACAATTATAGCCTTTATTATTCAGAAATAAACTTTAAACATGCTTTAAAAATCCATATTGTAAATTAATGGAAATTCATAGTTTTTACCATAAAGCATAAGAATTTTTTAGGTGTTAAATTTTACTAACTTACGCAGTGGGAAAATGAGGGGGTCCCAAGTCTCAGACAAATTTGAATAAAATGGCGTTAAAGAGAACAGAAACGTTTCAAAAAAACTTTGAGATCTTATAATTTTTTAATGGTGATATCTTATCGATTCAATACGCTGATAATGATAAATTTATCATTCTATTATATATTAAAACGTTTTGTTTTAAATTTTATTTATTTTACACCTCTCTCTATTTACGAAATCTTGTGTACTCTATTGCATACTCTTTACTCGCACATCTTTAAAGAAAAAAAAAAAAAACACTCACAATAGTGTAGTTTTACGCATTGAGTTTATTACATATTCAACTGTAAATTTATATTTCGCTGGCATTTCCGGGCCGAGCGAAACTACCGCGTATAAATAAGACAATTTAAATGGATTCGTTTACCTTTTTGGTAATTTAAAGAAATCCTATTTGGGAATTTCGCTTACATAATGTACCCACCGCACGCGGCAATAAAAACATATTTAGTAAATAAAACAGAACATCAAAGCGAACGAGTTTGCAAAAGTGTTTATGTACACAAAACCGGAGTAATAGGAGGGATATGAAGTGAAAATGGATTGGACAGTCAAAAAAATGTTTTTTTATTAATGACTCGATGGAAAATAAGCAATGAAAATGAGAATTAGACAAAATAAAATAATTTTCTGTAATTTTTACCTGCATCAATTTCTTTATATTTCAAACGCGATATAACTTAATGCAAATCATAACATTTTTACAATCGTTTCTTTTTAGATAAATTTACTTACGACCCCTAAAAATGTACAAAAATTTTAAGTGCCCAATTTTTACCCGGCTAACATGGGTAGAATTTGAGGGTTGGTGCCTGTCAATTCCTAGTTCACCGACATCCAATTAGCCAACACGCTGTTTATTTCCGATTAATAATCATGAATTTTCTAGTACACATTTATTTTTATTGATTTTGAACCTTTTATTTATTTAAAAATCATTATGCACCTTCTTACTCAATGGATACATATGTAATAAAGTAACTTTTGGAAAAAATTTAAAACATTTTCACACTGGATACACGAAGTTTATTCCATAAAATGCAATTGATCCTTAGAATAAAAATTATAATTAAATAATTAATCGTTTCTTCAATAAAATAAATCTGATTGAAGCATCAGTTAAAATACATAATAATAATAATAATTGTCAGTTTTATACGAAATATAATGTTAAACATAAAAAACGGATGACAGGAAAAAAACAACTTAATGAGAAATAAAGTGTTAAAAAAAGACATACATACTTTGCATCTCGGTGTATTCTTCACTCCTCAGGTGCGATAGTTTTATTGGTGTGTAAAGTTTTAAAGAAACGATAAATTATGTATTATATGAAATAATTCTGATTAGAGCTTCAGTTTATATGCAACAATTTTACTTAAACATTATAAAGTTTATTCAAGTTACAAAAAATCAATAAATATTTTTTAATCGGTTACTTTTACATCACTATTATCAAAAAGTAGCAAAAAAAAATACAAAATATTTAATGCGAAAAGTGTTAGAAAAAAATGTACTAATTTTTTTTTTCACTTTTTCAAAATTTTCTTGCACCAGAATATTTCTCACAATTATCTATCTATATTTAAATTTTCAGAAAATTTGGATTAAAAAGAGATGGTTATTCAGTATTTATTTTTAAAATTTTGGGAAGTTCTTCCTAAATCATTGTAAAAACACTAAAAAACACTAACTTTTTCACTCCACACAAAAATTGTTTAGTTCATATTACATTTTTTTTTTTTCTTACCAAAATATTTTTCATTTTATTGTCTATCTATATTTAAATTTTCATAAAGTTTTGATTGAAAAGTCATGTCTCTTTATTAAAGGTACTTTTTTTATTTCATAATAAAAACCATAGAATGACATAATATATCATTATGATGGTAAACTGGGTGAATTTTTAAAACCTTTTTCTTTTTATTTGTCGGTGAACTGGGTGTCGAAAAATTGAGTGTAATCCTACTCCCTAGTACCCGAAATCAGTTAAAACCTAAATACGTATTTTGAAATGGACGTGCATATCCTTATATCAGCAAAGATAATTTTAAGTCTCAAATTGCATATCTTAGTCGTTTAAAATGACACTCGTGCACACTAACTACCCGGTCGAATTGTAGAAATTAGCTTAATGGATCTAATATGCACAGACTGCTTGTCATTTGTTTCGATGAAGTTTGTAATAATTTTGTTCGCCGGTCGCAAATGAGTAAATTATTATTAAAACGCGAACATCGCATTCAACGGTTATTTATTAACCGTGACTCGGGCCTAAAACAAAACGAAAATCGACTAATCGCGATGACGAATAAAGATACTGTTACAACGAGGGGGGGGGAGTTATGAAATTTGAGTTCCCGAAGATCGAAAGCCGAGGTGTCGCAAACGACGCCTTGTGCTGCCCAGCAATTATTACGGCCGATTGAATTACGAGGATGTGCACCCGCTGCAGCAGCCATATGGCTTCGTTGACACCGTTATGTCGGTTCCTCTTCAGGTTTTCCGGGATATGCCGACTCACACATTCGTATAATAATAATAATAATAACACTATGATATTATATCTACAGCGCGTTATTTGTGAGGACGCTGTATACATATTATATAGGCATATATCTCTCCTATGTCGTCTCCTAATATTATTATGCACACAGATGCAAATTAAATCACGATAGGATAGGACGTAGCGGCTTCCGAGGGTGGGGGGGGTAGGGGAGGACAAACAATACACACACTCACACACACTGCGTGAACTCGGTTATGGAAATGCACGCGGCTATGACCACACATCATCGTCATCCTAGCACTATGACATAGGTATTATATTATTATAATATTGTGTGTGTATAATGACGACGACATCGGTGTGTATACGTCATAATATATAAATAGATTATATATTATAATACGGAGATCTGGGGGAGGGGAGGGTGGTTGCGTCTGCATCGTGGACCAGACGATATTCATATTTATACAATAATAATACGCATCTGCAGTGTACTGCGATCGGTTGCAAGGCGGTTTTCGTCCCGCCCCTCACTCGGCGGAGGGAAATAATATTTTTATTTGCATATTTGCATATTCACCGCCGTGTAAAAACGGCACACGGGCTAATTGCGAGCCGGACAACGAATCTCGTTTCTGCCTCCACTGTCGACCGCGACGACGCGACGGTTGAAAATGATAATAATAATAACAGCATTAATATTGTTATAAACGAATCCGGGACCCTTTTGCGCGGTCGCTTTGCATTTCGTGTGATTAAAAATTCAAAATAAAAATCTCCGCGTGCGAAACACATAATTTTCCACGACTCCCCTTCCGCCCGTTCGGTGCCGTCTGAAATGCAAATGGGTACGATGATAATATCGTGGCGGCGGCACACCGATTTTAATTACCAAGACCGCCGCGCGTCAAACCGAGAGAGCTGCTTCGTCTATACCAGAACAACAGCACTTTCACCGCAACCCTATACTCTTGGTGTACTTTACAGTATTTTTTTTTTTTTCATTTTTTTCATACGTACGTACGCGTCTATTGAGAATATTATATTCGCTTGAGGGGCGAAAAAAAAAACCTCTCAAGGTTTTTTTTTACGCGTGCGTGAGCGTGTGTTTAGGACAACGTTGTGTGTAAGGGAGTAGCGGTTTTGTCCGACAAGAGTAGGCCACATCATTTATTACGCATTCGACCGGATATAATAGGAAAAAAAACCGTTTGAACTCGATAGTACGAAAATATTAATTAAAATATAATATTTGGAATAATGCATATAAAACGCATTGCTTTTCGCGTAAACCCTCGTCCACGTCACTCATTCGGCTTCGAAATTAATATGCCAAGTCCCAAAAAAAAAAAAAAAATCATTCATATGCATTTTATTACTATCCATCCAATTCGATTTCAATAATCGACTACTGCGTAATATAATATAAGTCTTTTGAGACGAGATTAGCTACAGATTGGTATTCAACGTTTTATTTACTTAATTATTATTGTTTTTTTGAATAGTTAAAATTAAATATATTAACTTTGTTGTATTATTAAGAATATGTAAATATGTCATAGTATTTGTGTATATATAAGCTGTAGTGTAAGTTTTAGTCAAGTAAGTAGTTTTAAGCTGTGGGAATTAGCCAGTAAAAAAATTCGTCAATGAAGCAAAATGCTGCCGAGACACAAAAAAAAATAATGTATGAGAAATAGTAATTAAGTAAATTCGCACGGGTGTAGGTTTAAAATTTTATTAAGCAATAATAATAATCAAATAATTAAAGGTGACGTCAGAGAGTGGGGTCTCGATGACGTTCGTTTTGGGTCGTTTTTGAATCCAAAAAGACGATCCA
>JAIPRM010000755.1:23633-47944 GCA_025469315.1 Stegophylla sp. TES_Ste_2020 | reverse complement strand
AAATTAAGAACATCTTACCTCCAACTCAAGCTTAGCTTATCGGAGGTAATCAAACTAATTATATATGTTATAAAAAATGTTATTGTTATTGTTTGTTTGAAAAATAAAAATTATTATTATTATTATTTCTGTAGGTATGAAAAAGTGTTCACAGAAAAAAAAAAAATTAACAAATAAATAAATAAACATCATTGTAAAAACACTAGCTTCTTATCACTTCTCTCAGAATCTAAAATAAAAATCAGTTATTTTTTTGCTTCCCTGAGGATCTAAAATTATGATTATGGTGATGATAGGTAAATACATTTTTCGGAGTATGGATCATATTATATTGGCCACATATTGGTTGTAGGTACATATTTCTGTGTAGGTATTGCATTAGAGATTAGACGAGTACCAGAAAGTTGTGGGACAAAATTCGATTTTTTTGAGTTACTAAACTCAAAATAGCATTTAATTGAAAGATTAAAGTTATTGATTAGATACTATGGGTTTTCAAACCCTTAGCCCGCGTCATGTAGTGTACAGAATCACCTAATGGTCTATGATAAGGTTTTTAATAACAAACTGGATAATTGTTCTTGTGTATAAAGTATTATTTAGTTTACATTGTCCATTGAATGAAATATTTTTCTTCAAACAAATTTATAGAGTCCATGGAAGGTTTGTACATTTTGTATTCTTCATTTTAAGCTAACTTTTACTTGTCCATTTTAAGTTATTATGCATGAAAATATTAGAAAATTTCTAATTTTAAAATATTAAAATATATGAAAAATAAGTAAATACTACAAGTAGATACTAGTAGATGTTTTATATATTAGTACTTTCTAATAGCTTTATATGTCCTCTTAAATAAATTATTTAGTTTTGTAGCGGTAATTTGGGGTTTATCATTTTAGAAACTACGTATATTATACGTCATTATATTTGTACATAAATTGAAGAAAAATTGAATTTCATTATAAAAATAAACCACAAGAATATTTTCCTTCTTTCAAAACATTTAACATATATTGTATTTTACCTTGTTTTAGATAATTATATTTTAATTAAAAATTTAAATAGTAATTTAACTCCAAAATTGATTGTCCTGATATACTATATAAATGTTCCAAACTTTACACTCAGATCCACACCTACTTTCTACATTCCTACTTGTAAACATAATTACTGTCTATTCGCACCGGTAAACCGAATATCAACTCTATGTAATAAACTTAAAAATTTTGATTTTTTATTCAATCCTCTCTCAGAGTTAAAACATTGTATGAAAAATAATAGTAATTTAAAATTTAATTTATTATCTTAAATACTTATTGTTGTTCTTTATAATTCATCTTTATATTGTATGTTATGATTACTTTATTAATGTACTAATTAAAAATTCTCTGTACTGTATGCCCGTTGGGCGTTTATTAAATAAAAAAATTTTAAAAAATAAACAAATTTTAATTTCTAAAATTATATTTATTAAATATACATAATATAATGGGAAATCAGAAATTGATTTAATTTCTTATTGACTTTAATTGATTTTATGAATGTACAATATGAAAACTGAACATAAATTTGAAGTAAGTATCCAAAAAAGTTACATGCAAAATTATTTTATAATTAAATAATTTTTTTCCCATTAAATCAACTATCTGGAACACTGTGCGGCGTATAATACATAATTATTATTACACTAATCAAATCGGTAAACGAATACCTCATTCATCGTCGACCCTATCGCATACTATTCGTAAATAACTGCAATACGAGTTTTACAAATATTTTCTTTCCTTGTTGAATGCTCTTGGTTCCTACAAACATCTTGTATGAACTAGCACGCGGATCGAGTGCTAAGGCAAACATCAAACTTTATAAACTATGCACCAGACATGCATAAACTTTAAGTTCAATGTTTGCACACTGTTAAGGACGAATAAGTGACACTTATAAGCTAAAGACAACAACATAATATTTTATGACCAAATGGGGGAGGGGGGGGTACCCGGGCCACTCAAATTGGAGATTATAAAACATAAAATATTAGCTAAAGATTATTGAAATTTTTTCAGAACCGTTAGACATTTATATCAGTCATTTTCAGCTAATAATACAAAGAGTTTAATATTGAACTTAAAAGAAAACTGACAAACATCGACATATTTTCAAAATTTTATATTTATCTAAAAAAATATGGTCAAATGTTTCCGAAAATTTTATACAGTTTTTACTACACTATGTTTGATAATGAATAAGCGTATTATGTTTCCAATGGTATTTTTGTCTAGGAAATAGATCAAAATTACTTCAAAACGGATTTCATGAAGACCTAATTAATGGCATATTTTACCAGGAATTTGTCCTTACGCTTGGCAAATGTGTTGTACTGAAATATTACCATGTGAAAGAAATTTCTATCAAAAACCTTTGCTACACAAACTAATCTGACAGCACTTTGTTATGTAGATAAAGTGTTTTCATAAACATCATTGTAGTAAAACCACTAGCATTTTGGTTCTTTTGGTTGAATGAGCAAAAATATTATAGATAAAATAGAAATTATTATCTAGTAAGTTATGTAAGTAAAGAGAGATTCTATTATTTAATTTATGATTTCAAAATACAGAGCTAAAGTCATTATTTATTACTTAATTAATTCATTATTAGGCAATGATAATTTTAAATAATTTATTACGATTTATATAAAACTTAAAAACAGTTTTTATTAATATATCTTTAAGTGAGTCCTTTTATAGTAACTGCTTTGGGGTCCTGAGATCCTTAAGTTCAGCACTGATAATACCCAAGATGTAAGGCACGTTCTTTTTATCTGTCTTGTTTTGTCTCGTAACAGTCACCAAATTATATCTTATTTTTACCACAGATGTTGCTAATAGTTTAGCTTTGAATGAATAAGAACCCAAAAACCAAAATGTATTTTATATGAACTTCTTTTTTTTTTTCTTTGTATATTGTCCTAAATGTCGAATAAACGTTGTTAGAAGAGAAAAAAAAATGTTGTTTTAAAATTTCAATGTGAAAGATGATACTTGAGAGTGTAATGACACAAATATAAACTACTTAATATATTTAATTTGAATTAATTTTACATCAAATTATTTGTAATGTGAAATTGTATAAACTTGAACACAACAATCATGCACAGTTTTAAAAATGTATTTGTCTTATAATTTTTTTCCATACCTACCATTACAACTACATTTTTAATTGAGAATGCAAAGGTCATTGACTTAATGGACTAAGTTTTTCTATGTAGTTAATATAAATTCTCCAATTTAATACAATTTTAACTGAGAGTCAACTTAAGTCATTGATTTCTTATAAAATTAAAAAAAAAAAACACAAAATATTCTATTGATTATCGAGTAGTTTCTTACCCACAAATAGTACAAACATAGACCATCAGTTTAATGGTTTTTGAATTAAAATAAACATAAAAAAAAAAAACAATTGTCTTTTTTTTAACCATTCAATACTATTTATTTTTTTTGAAAGAGACGCTTTTACATTATTATAAAATGTTTACAAACATGTAAAAATGTTGACACCAAAGATATAATATTCATGTTTATTAATACATTTTTACAATTATTTGTTTAAGAACAATTTTTATTAGAATAATATAGCAATACTGATTAATAATCATCGTTCCTTTTTAATTTTTAATCAAAAATTTAAACATTTCAATAAATGTATACATTTGTAAAATATTTAATCAGAAATAGAAATGTCCATATATAGATTTTATTTTCGCTTATTTACAACTCAACATTTTAATATTTAGGAAAACTATTGTCGACAGTACAATCAACAATTTGATGACATTTATAAAACAATTGAAAAATAGTTGTCTGTCAGTAACAATAGTTTTTAATAATATTATTTGTCGATAAAGCTTATGCGAACAACAAAATTCTTATACATTATTATTATTTAATAAATTAAATTTAAAATATTCTATAAAGGTAATATGTTTTTATGTTGGTGATCGGACAAAATGTATTTCTTCGGACAAAATGTATTTCTTCGTAATGTGTTAATGGGTAAACAATATATTATTATGTGTGTCCTGTATTCTATATTGAACTGTGTTCATGTGTTTGAATGAATAGCAATAATTATATGTGTTTCCGATAAATTTTAACGAATTATTTATTCTAATAACCTAATAGTGTAATTATGTATACTTTACGAATAAACGAAATCTCAATGTTTCGTTTATTTTACAAAATACGTTGATTACAATATTGGTGTCCCATCTTTCTTCTGGATAATAAACATACACAATCAATGAGTAGGTACAATAATAATAATTACCAAATACTAATATTCTTTTTTTTTCTCTTATACGATTCGAAATTCACGTGTTAACAGTTTTTATTTTTTTTTTTTATTATTATTAATTTCAAATAAAACGTGCAAACTTCATTTGATATGACTTATTAAATTCGTGCAAATAATAATAATAATAATTTTTCAACACAACATAAAATAAATTAACGTATCACAAAAGCATACAATCAATTTCAATAATATTTTCGGTAACGGGTATGTTTATGCGCAATTCCCCATCATACATTAACAATATTACTTTTGTCAACAATATAATAATAATATAGGTATAGATATATATATCTATATATATCTATAGGTATAGGTATATATATAATATTAAGTAGGAATTTAAATGAAAAAGACAAATAAAAATTCAACAAACATTTTTTTGTCGCTATGTTTATACGAGTATATCAATATAATTAAAATTTATCGTGTATTATAGTTTGTAAATTAATATTTTTTTATTTATTTTTTTTTATTAGTATTATTGCTAACTCTCAATAATCATAAAATAACGAACTTGTTTTATTAATAACTCTTAGGTTAGGTACTAAAAACAGGAAAAAACAACGCCACGTTGTTCCTCGCGTCAATAACATATTTAAGAAAAAAAAACAGTTCTTCAGCGGTAGAGGTACGCCAAGAGAACTAATGGAGAAAAATCGCTTACACTCGAATCACCGTTACCATTGGTGTAATGGTGTGCTTCTAGAGAGTGGTTCTGGGCTCATCAATTCTGATCTTATAGAATGTTTCTGTAGGTCATTGCACATCTAGAAAACACAAAGTTTACAACATAAGAAAATTCACCTAATGATTTTATTGTCTTTTTATTAATTAATCTTTTAAATGTTTCATAATATGAAAATAGTCAATTCACTTTCACGATTAATACGTACAATGTGTCATGCAGTCAATAAATTCAAGACTAAATTAATTTGAAATGTAAGTATATTAATTTTATTACCAATTGTGTACAATATTAGAGGTGATAATTATAGTACAAATAAGGTGGTCACTAGTTGCTGTCCTATTTTTATGAAATACACGAAAAGTCTCACCAAAGAAATTTGTAATTTTTAAATGAAAATATGAGTACATTGACTTTTTAATGATATTGTACATATTTATTACTTGAGACAGAATAAGAAAACAAATTGATGTTTATGTTTAGCTAAAAACAATAGACAGTATTTTTTTCATAAGATCGAATAATTAGAAATTATGGAATTGAAACAGTGACTGCACCAACTCAAATAATTTTACTGTAAAGCCGGTTTACAGTATTTAATAAAAGACAATGGGTGGAGCAAAGATCTGTCACGTTTTTGTTTCACACTCCTAATCAAGTACAAAGTCGGGAGAAAAATCCGTGGGTCCTGAACCTCCCGTTTAAAATTTAAGTCTTTGTCTAAATATTATATTTTACATCATTAAGGAAAGCTGCCCAACTGATAGATAGCTCAATAGAAAAAAGTAACAGAACTATCTATTTAATTTTATACATTTAAAGAAAAAGTTATTAAAAAAATCTTTATCACATTAGTTTTTTTTTTTTTTTTTAATAAAATTACAGCTATGTCTCTGCTTCCTATTTCATATCATCTATCGATCAATAACAACAACTATAAAACAATTCAATTATAACATAAATGTATAAAACAGTAAACCAAAATACTTTGAAATAGTT
This sequence comes from Stegophylla sp. TES_Ste_2020, assembly GCA_025469315.1. Classification (NCBI taxonomy): domain Eukaryota; kingdom Metazoa; phylum Arthropoda; class Insecta; order Hemiptera; family Aphididae; genus Stegophylla; species Stegophylla sp. TES_Ste_2020. The sequence continues at coordinate 41,901 of JAIPRM010000755.1, read as the reverse complement.
TATCTTTTTCTTGTATACTTTTTATCAACAAAATAAAAGCAATCACATAGCATTGAAAATTGTAATAATACTTAAAAGTCTATGACATTTTTGGTAAGTATTCATTTTGGCTATATTAACATTAACACAAGTGAAATAACTGAAATCATACATATAAAAATTATAACAGATAGGTTATAAATTTGAATTCAATATTATATTTTCTGTAGGTGCTCATAGGCCCTAAGTTATGGAAGTACCAAAGGGACTCACTCTTTTTATGTATTTATATATTTGCATACATAAATTTGACTCGGTTATATGCTCAGGTAAAAGAGAGGTTTGGGATTCAACCCCCTCCCCATCTATTGATAAAATCTTAATTGAAAAATGTAACTATTTTCACAAGAAAAAATTTGCAAGTTTATAAAATATTAATTACAGTCTTCATTTACAAAAAGAAGTACCTACTTTTAATTCTAATTTCTCTATCAAATATTACAGATTCAATTACAAAAATATACTTATTAGTATTTAGTACTAAAAACATGTCTCGTATTTTCACATCTCAAAAAGTTTAATAGGTATGTAAAAAATTGCTTGTAAATATGTAAGTTACTCTTTTTGTTTCTTCCTTTGTTTTACTTGCTACACGCATTTCAATTTGTATTAGAAAAAATTTACACAAATGAGATATTGTAAGATTTTCCTAATTTGTATTATATATTAAATCCCCCCCCCCAAAAAAAAAAATAAAAAAAATACTTGGCCAAACTCTGTGTGAAAAGAAATCTTAAGAATAAAAAAAAACCAGCTCTAAAAATTGTAATAATATTTTATAATTTTGTCTTTGAACTACACATAAAATTTATGTTAAAATAGCCTGCTAATAATTGAACTTGTAGCCTAGCTTATCAATCTCAAAGGGATCTATTAAGTCCTGAAGAGTCACCTTGTTCATAGCATCTATGTAAGTAGGTACTTATTAGTTATTATCAATAACTTTCGTGTTTTCAAGTTATGCCATATAATTACAATTATTTTATTTTTATCATTTCTGCTCGTAAATATTAAAAAGTAAACAATATATGATTATTTGAGTGAGGTTTGAAATATATTACAATGTACCTATCAATTTATCACTATCCTCATGTTAAGTATTAATTGTTGTATTAAATAAACACAATTTTTATATTAAAATGTAATATAAATGTTTAGTTTTCGAGCATACCGTGTACTGTTTTTGAATGCATTCGTCCGTATATGCCATTCCGTGGTTGATAGGTTGTTGGTAGCCATTGTATTGTCTAAATGGATTTGTGGCACCTATATAACGAAAATAATATGTAAAAACTTTATTCAGTATTGTAAAATACATAGATAAATTCTCTCTGGAGCACGGTTAAAATACCGATATCAGACAGATATGATGATGGATTTTGTTTTTTTGAGTTACTTTTTTAATTTAAAGTTAACATGCGATTACAGTTGTCTTTTTTCTTTACTTCAAATTTATTATTATTATCCCGATAACCGATTTATTCAAATAAAATTTGGATTTATTAGGTAAAACAATTAACACTACATTATATCTTATTAAAGATTCGAGATTGAATTCAAAGATTTGAAATTCAAAGTGATTTGAGTTTGAATAACAATAATTTGTATTAAAAACTGTAAATTTTCATTCAAAATAATTGTTTGATTAACCTAATTTCAAAAATGAAATTAATATTCAATATTGAAAAGCAATATAGTAAAAATACACCCATTCTAAAACGTGTACACTCGAATGTTTTACAGATAACATTAATGGTTTATATCAATGATAAAATTAAATTCTGAAGTGATACCTTGTGGTATGTTCAAATTGCCACCAGACGTATGTGTGGCACCATAGCCGTGATTTTCGGTTGCCAGATCTTGTAGTTTATTGCTCGACAAACCTCTGGGTAAAGGATTACTAGGTACGCCATGCGGTGCTAAATGGGCAGTTTCTTCGGCCACCTAGAAAATAACAAACCCACTTAAGTATTCTATTTGTATGTTGTAATATTAGATACTAAACGATAGACTAGATTTCGATGACAATACACCTGAATTAAACTTTTTTTCATTCGTATCTTTATGTTATCAAACACGCCAAGTGATTAGAAATAATTATTTTAACCAAAATAACTCCATAGATTTTCAAAATAAAACAGAGATATGAATTTTTATTACAACATTGATGTGCGATTGTATAAAACCTAGATATTATACTAACTGAAAAAAATTATTGCGTATCAATGGTAGGTGAAAACAAAAATTAAATAGTTTATAAAAAGTTGACAATTTGTATGTATTTATTTAAAAACCAAAAATATTTTTACTTAAAACCAGGGGCGTAATTAAGAGGGGGGATAGCTCCCCCAGAGCTTCTTTTTTTTTAACTTTATTAAATCAATTTTGTTTTGTTGCGAGAACGTCTATAGACTATACTTTATTCGTCCGTGGTTATAATATGTATCTAAGCATTTATTCAGTTGTATTCTGCGTAATTATTAGTGATTACTGGTTTGACATTTGTAAATTTTGATAAATTTGAGCACTAACAAAGCAATAACCTAACCTCTATGGTGATACGGTATCATCAGTCACCACAAATAACATATGTTTAAATAACATTGTTGTGTTCGACCATAGAATAAAAATAATTTTTATTACTCTATGGTTTGAACTGTGTCTGTTATGATAATATATATTTCTTTTACGTTTTACACTTCAAAAGTTCTACCTGGAAAAAACATCGATGAGTTATGGTTTTCTTAGTCCTTACTCGTTAATATTTATAGTCAATAAATTGTTACTGTTAAACGGCTGTTGGTTGTACTTTGTAATACCTTCAGTGATTTAACAAATTTAGTGCACAAATATATTCTGATCTACAGTCTTAAAATGGAACATATGAGAAAAAATTCAATTACTTCTTATTTTACAAAACAAAAAAAAAAAACAAATTAAATGTAGAAATGAAAGTTGTTGCTCTGGTTGATCATGAGGTATGTACATTTATAGTTAAAATATACACTGTCATCAAAAGTCAAAAATTTGTGTACTTAAATTGTTATAAACTGATTGTTAGATAAATGAATGAGAATGATCAAACAGATCAACAGGAAATTTCTGTAAACATAAAAAATAAAACAAGTCATATCATAAATTTACAGATCAGGTAAGAAGTTAGTAATGAACAAATTTCAATTAAATTAACAAGATACTTTTTGCTTATGCACATACTATTATTAAGAAAAATATAGATTTAAGATTGTGTGGTAGATAAAAACATGTAACTTTTTGTTGTCTGTAATATTTATATTTTATTATTACATTATTTAATACTACAATATTCTAATTGTACTAGACCCGTTAATCAACAGAGACACAATTTAGAGAAGTAAAAATTAAAATTTTATTTCACTTATTTGTAAAATAAACCATCTACAATAAGCTACAAATTCTAATTTTTTCAAACCTTGGTGGCTAACTGTTAAGCCCCCAAGCATGTCTATATTTTACTAAAAGTATGAAATATCCCCCCCACTCCCAGATCAATTTCTTAATTACGCCACTGTTTACAACTATTAGTTAAAATAATAATAATATGACTTTTCGTCTTACATTAACCATTCAATTATTATATAAAGATATACCAAACTAGTCAAAATTAAAAAAAAGAAAATACGCAAGTTAAATCTCAAAGTGTGCTTTACTATGTATTATATGTATAATGTACTAAATAAAATATCGTTAATTAACAATTCTAATTAAATTTATACGCCAAAAGATTAAGATATGTTAATAAAAATTAAGTGTTAATTATTATTGGCCATTACAAAAAGTAACCAAGACGACAGAGGCAACAAAACATTTAACATTGATTTTGCTATGGTGGGCAACCACTAGAAATAATTTTGTCCAAGTACGTAAATTATTATTGTAATTTTAAAAATTAAAGGATATTTTACTTCAGACCTCGGGGTTTCCTTCACTCTTCAAGTGGGATACTATTGTGAGTGTATTGAATTTTAAAGAAACGGTAAATCATTTTTTCAATAAGACGATTCTAAGTGGAGCTTCAATTTATTCAAGACAATTTTACTTAAATAGTATAAAGATTGTTATGATAATAAAAAATATATATGTATATATATATATATATTTTTTACTCGGCCAGTTTTATATTTCACTATTAACTGAAAAAATTAAAAAAAATATTTTTTTATGAAAAAAAAAAGTGTTGTTTACATTTGATCAAAATTTTTTTGCGTCAAAATATTACTTATATGATTGTCTATTTATATTTAAACTTCTATAAAGTTTGGATTAAAAAAAGATTATTTTTTTGACAAATTATAATATATAGGTATATATATAAAATGTTCAAAAAAAATTCAAACAATATTCATAAAACAAAAGACTAAAATATATTCATAAAAATTGAATTTACTGCATATTTTACGACTTAAATTAAATTTGAGATAGTTTTTCGTCGTTTTTGGAAAAACTGTTGTGAATATTGAAAAAAATTTTTTCTAAAGTACCATCTAAAGCTAATTTATCATCTATAAAGTTGCCGGATGAAACTTTTGGATAAGTTATAATTTGCGAAAAAAGACTCGTAGAAAAAAATAAAATAAGCATTATTGAATAAAACCAACGGTTTTTTCGCTATACTCAGAATCTAAAATACAAAGGGACGAACATGTAGTGTTTACCTGATGTGGATCTTCAGCAACTGGTAGTTCCGATACGAACCCAGTGTCTTTCCTGTAGAAATTAATAAATATAAAAGCTCCCAAAACGAGTGCGCAAACAAATCCATATCCTCTGAACGTGGTCGTAGTGCCTGTAAGAACACAAATACTCTACTAGTTCGTTTTCCTGTCAAAGGCATATATTATAGGAAACCTACCAAAGCATGAAACAAACCATCCACCGATGACGGCACCGCATCCTCTGCCCAATCCGTGGTGAATACCTTGCAATACACCCTGTGCAGAACTCCTCAACTGTTGTGGTGTATTATGCGCTATGTAAGAACAACAAGCTGCCCAAACGGCTGCGTGAGTTATGCCTGAAATTCGAATAAAAATTAATACAATTTCATTATGTAAACGCATTTTTTATATCATTAAATTAAACACAAACATGAAACAACCATGGATTATACTCATCTGTTTTAGTTTTTGATTTTTGACATCGTAAATTTGAGTTTTTATTAGTCTTTTACATACAAAATCGAAAGCGATTCGTTTATTAATCAAAATAAGTATGTTAATGTGGACTATGGTATATTATTTATTGTGATGGGAACTTAAATATTTTACCAGAAAACTTATGTTTGCTTTATAATAAGAAATATACAAAAATACAATAAGAATTGATGAATTAATAATAAGTAATAATCAATAAATGTGCTGAAAAAAAACTTTATTCTCACCCTACAAAATTTGACAATATATTTAAAATAGACAATATGATTATTAGTGTATTATAATATTTTGGTCTAGACGAAATTAGAAACGTTGTTTTTTAATGGTCATTGGAATATTTATAATACGTGATCCAACAAAAAGGGGGATGGAATGTACAGTTGGTGGCAGGTCAAAAAATCTCTTGTCAAATTATCTCGAATAAATATATCTCTGGGAAAAAATATATCTCGGGGTAAAAATATTTCCTCGAATATTTCTTATCACAAAATATCTTCAGCAAATATATCTCCGATCAATATTCATTTTGAAAAGATATCGCTTCTATCTTATTGATTTTATTCAGAAAAAAATATCATATTTTATAACTATAAATTTGGAATTCCTCAGAATCATTTTATTAAAGAAATGATTTATCGTTTCTTTAAAATTAAATGCACCCATCATAGAGCTTCATACCCGAGGTGCGAAGAATACCCATTGTACGAAGCCAAAAATGCATTGTACATAATCTCAAACTAAATTTCAAACCTCTTTTTATTTTTCAACAAATTTCAACACGTAATCAAATTTAAATATCAAATTTTGTTTTTTTTTAAAAACATTAAATATATGTAATTCATATATTAGAATAATTTTCAATTTATTTAGATTAAATATTTTTAATGAATAAAATAGTAGCGATATCTTTTCAAAATAAATATTGATCGGAGATATATTATATTTAGAGATATTTTGTAATAAGATATATTTTCTGGAGATAATTTGACGGAGTTAATTTAACCAGAGATATTTCGGAGGAGATTTTTTCGACCTGGAACCGGTACAGTTTTAGAAGTTAATAATTTTAGTTAGAACCAATAGTTTATACGGCACCGAAATGTCATTGGTGCAAACATTTTGACGTTATACATATATATTTACCTTGCATGAACTCGAACGGTAAAACCCACCACGGGTTTTTCAGCCAAGAGATGTACAAGAAACGCAGTATGTTGCCCACGAGTCCCAAGCACAACACCTGATCACGATGAAAAATAAGCTTCGCTCAAACGAATTAGACTAATAAAATTATTGTGAAATGTACGTTACTTTAACGTGTCCCATTTGACGGATGAGTTTGAAACTGAAAAAGTAAGCGAATATCTCGGATATGTGATTGATGACTGAAGCGACACCGAAAAGCGTTGGAGATCCACCGTAATCCTAAACAATTGTTTGTTATTGTGAGAATGTTAGATATTTTTCAATTTTTCTTTTTTTTTTCATAGAATTTTCTTCGTTATATTTTACTCACTTGCAAGTGCCAAAACAGGAACGTAAATATCAGTCCGATACCGAATCCCATGAACCAAGATACGAACAAGAACGATCCACACTTCAAGTTCGCGAAATATTTCAAAACCGTGATCCATTCCGGAATTTTCTTTGTAGTTTGAGCGAAAATCTTAGTCTGTAACACGACACACGTTGTTATGATTAACATCAAGGTCCCGACACCATGGGCGTCCATTGGGGGGAGGGGTCAAGGGAGGGATATGTCCCTCCCCTGGAAAATTTCAAAAATCATTTTGTTGTATTGTTGTATTGTTCCCAAACTGAATCATAATATAATGAATAAACGATATTTTTCATTTGTATAAAATATTAAAGTTCAAATTCCTAAATATAAATTCAAAGACTATCCTATACCCGAGTTATCTACGTCCAGTTTTAACATATGGATGCGGCACGTGGTCAGTGACAAAAGGAGGTGAAGAGAAATTATTAATTTTTGAAGAGAAAATATTCCATCGAATGTATGGTCCAATTAATTGTCGAATATGAAAAATGCTAAACAAGAACGAATGAGAAAATCTACCAGCTATTTTAAAAGCTAAACATAAGAGAATATATCAAAGCAAACAAATATATAATGGGCAGAGAAATAATAGTATCTGTTTACAAGACCCATAGGCAAAATCAACGATGGCCGTCCAAGGCAAAAATTGATGTACATATTTAAAGCTAAGCTAGTAAACGTTGCACAAAGAATGAAGCTAAAAAATAATGAAAATAGGCAGAGGTGATGAAATAGAGGAAGTATGAAAGATCCTGATAATGACCAATGGACATAAATATATTAAAAACCATTACAAATTAAATCAATGTAACACAGTTACCTATATAAGTAATATAATTTTAATTAAATTTTAAAGAAAAATTAATTTTAATTTTTTTTTTTTTTATTACCTACATGATTATTTTGATGGACCAATGCAATTAGTATAAAATTTTATCTGTACTTACAATACTTGGGAGGAGTAAGAACATTAACTGATGATTATTGCTAAAACTGGTAATTAATAGAAAAACATAATAATTTATTAAAATTTGTACCCCCTTTGAAATTCAATTAATGGGCGCCCTTGCCTGACGACACGTAGGTTACCACGCGTACGCTGCTACCCCACACGGTGTATCAAATCAAATCAAACCTTTAAGTTCGCCTCGACGGCCGCTCCTGCCGGGAGATCGAGTGGTCTGGGAGGTAGACCGGCCACGTTCGGTGCCAGAGACGGGAGGTTCAGTTGCTGAGCCAGCTCCTGCTGGAGATAGTCGTCTTTGGTGGGTGCCGCCCCTTTGTTGTCCATCATCACTTCCGTTTGATCCTCCTCCGCCGTTTCCTCGTAACGGAAGTTCATCTGCGTGGCCGTGATCAGCGCGGCGCCCATGAGCACGGAGAACGTGGCGAAGCAAATGGTGTAGTTTTTCTCCCGGTCCTGCGGCCCGTTACAGGGATGGTCCGGGAACGCGGTCGAATGGTCCAGTGCTATGCCCACGAAGAACATGGCCAAGCCCCAGCCAAGAGAACCGAACATTCTCTGATGACCGTATTTGTCGGCGTCCGCGCCCAACAGCGTGATGACCGCGGAATCGGCCAGGGTGATGGCGGGAGCGCTGAAGAATTCGCCGATCATGACCAGTAGCAATAGCAGGAAAAATACTTTCTCGATGTCCTGAAAAATATTTGCATGTAACACGTTAACATCGTATTTAGTTAATTAATTACATTATATATAATAACCCAGATGATAGCAATAATGGTTTTTATAAGTATATAGTGATGGGCACTTTCGAATAGTTTATACTATCGAATACTATTCGATAGTTCAAGAAAACTATCGAATGCTATTCGAATATATTTTACATGACCGAATAGCAGGTTTTCCAATTTAAACTATCGAATGGCTTGAAAAACTATCGAATAGTATTTACTGTTGAATGGTTCGAAAGAATGTTATGGTTTTATAAATATGAATAAGTTATAAACCTAACATAAGTAACATAACTGATAACGTTGAGGAGTAAATTATGAAAATATTTATAAACGGAACAACAAAGGATTTTTAATTTAATTTTTATTATTTTCTCTAATAACTCGAATTGTAAAATATTGAATAGTGATACTATCGAATAGTTCGAATAGTGGACTACTATCGAATAGTTCTATAATGATCTATTCGATAGTGATCATCACTAGTTTTTAGAGTGTAATCCGGAAAGATGCGTAACTATTGTTTTCGTATCAATATATCACATGAACCTAAATAATCTAAACTATCGTATTTTGGTATTCAAATATATAAGTCTAGACCAGCGGTTCCCAAACTGTGCTCCGGGGAGCCCTCAGGGCTCCGCACCTGTTTCGCAAGGGCTCCCTACCATAAAAATTTAATAATATAATAATAATTGTGTTCGTCATGACACGATATCATCCTTGAGGTGTGACATGATAAAAAAAAGTCATGGTGAACGTTGTTTTTATAGTGACTGGAAAATTCCGAAAACAAAAAAAACTCCAAATATTTGCATTTTTATGCTCAGAAAAGGGGGTGAGCGCGCCTGATGAATCACCCTGTGCGTATTATATATGTATAAACATACATTAACAACGCTCAAAACCTCAAAGTCCATTCGAATGTGGGGTGATTCACCATAATATCATGTATCATCGTAGAACAGATGCAAATGAAACTTGACATTGAATTGTTGTTCTTAGGGCTCCGCGAGAAAGTAACGCTTAAAAAAAGGCTCCGTGGTTGAAGAAGTTTGGAAACCGCTGGTCTACGTAGACTATCAAATGAAATAAATGTTTTAAAAAATTACAAAAATCGATTCTCTCTGATTAATATGATTTTTAATAATTTTTAATGGATTTATTTTTATTTCGTAGTTTATATTTAAATAAAACTAAAGAGTATTATGTCATGGGGTTGAAAAAAAAATGGATTTTTAACCTTCAAAACAGTTTTAATTAGTTCGTTATATTTATAATAAGGGTTTAATATTTTTATTAGTCTATCCAAATTACATAACTTTAATTAATAATTCTGTATCGTATGTATTATATAATCATTGACTCTTTAAAAAAAAAAAAAAATTAATTTAGCTAAGGACTTTAATTTAGGACAAATTAATTTATTTGTTCTATAACTAACTATTGAAATCATAAACTATTTTTGTTTTGTTAATATTTTTTTTGGTTTCCAACGTCCCCAATGTTTCGGTACTTGAATGTCACTCGATATTATATTTAGGTCAAGTGCTCAGTCATTTTGCCGGGTAATTTAAACTCGGTATCGTATTTCCGTATCGGTCATGGCGGTTCAAAGTGAAATAACTACACTTTGTATATTATTAGAGGGTATAATTTGTAAAGGGTTGAAATGATAACAACTACTGTGATTTCAGTGTAATAAAGTTTATTAATTAATAACTTTACTAGATAAATAAGATTATATTATAAGAGTGAGAAAACTATTGTTTTGAATTTCGTATTTATTTTTTGAACAAATTAGTTTGATAAATTAACTTCACATGGTAATCAAATATCACATTGATTTAGTTTTTCCTAAACAACGAGTTAATCATTAATAATTTTAATTTGCAAAAGTAACTGGAAAACAATGGGTAAATTAATAATTTATAATTATATAAGACTACCATGCGATTATCATGTAATAATTTTACAACTCGAAATTATAACAATTTATTAATATTGTCAATTATAAAATCTCATAGTTTTTTTAATTAATGATAATAACATTATATTTTATGAGTAGATATTATAAACTAGTTAAAACGTTTGTGATTTATTATTTTCGTGATCCGATAAAAATATCATTTGGCATCTAAAAGAAATCTAAAACTATTTTTAGGTTATTAATTTGTTGATATCAATATTACACCTGTATATAATATAAATCATTTTTCTGGTGTTTAATACCAAACTCTTATTGAGATGTTTCTCTCATTTCAAATATATTAAAAAACCTCCCGAAAGTCGTCAGAAAAAATATCAAGCTCAAGCAATCACAACTAATGTTTTTCGACTTACTTCTAACGTGTACACAATGTGACTGTAAATAGGCATAACCAAGTTGTAATGCAGTTTTTCATTATAGTTCGAGGCAAATTTCACGTCCATCGGTGACCGACCGGCTGTGAACCTTGGACGCGCGGCTCGACGAGTCCGACGTATTACGGGCGTGGACAAGTCGGGGACTTCGAAATCGTTGACGTCTTGGTCGTGTTTATCGAATTCCGTCACCGCAGACAAGTCCCGTTTGTACACTCTGGGCGCCATTGGTGTTTCCAGCATATAAGTGGTGGCGTTTTTCTTTACCAAACATCTCGAGGCCGGTGGCTGAATGAAGCCCAAAGGCAACGTGAAAATGATCCAACACGAAAGCGAAACCAACAACAGCAGTTTCCCTTTACGCCATCTATGAAAAGAAAAAAAAATTATATTTTAATATTGCATCTATAAAAAAATTGTATTAATCTAAACGAAAACTTTTCGATGATACATCGAATTGGTCGCAAAAATATAAAACTGACCCCTAGTTCCATATCGCAATACGATTAGGGTTGCCAACCGTCCTACATTGGGCAGGACTGTCCTACATTTGGGTAATTTGTCCTACGTACAACAATGCTTTAAATTTTTTGTAGGACAATCCTACATTTCAATACATAGACTTTACATATGCCATATGGCAAAACATATATTTATATATATTATCACTTTTTTAATTTAATCAAAATTTCCTTAATCATTTGTTCAGCTCTTGTGTATACTTATCTAATCTCTTATACAATAAATAAAGAAAAAGAAAAAATACTATTTTACTAAAAATAAAAATAAATTTGATTAAAAAAATGTTAGAAAAAAAATTTCATTATATTTTTTTACATGTATTCAAAATTTTCTTTCACTAAAATATTTCTCATATTATTTTTTATTTATGTGTAAATTTTCATAAGGTTCATATTAAAAAAAAAAAAGATAGTTTCCTAGTCTTTTTTGTCAAATTTTGGATAGTTTATCCCAAATTAAAAAAAAGTAACAATTGAGAATATCGAAAAATTACCCCTATAAAGTACCAACTATAGGCAAATCCGGTTTCAAAAAGTTACTGTTCGAAACTTTTAGATAAGTATTTCTGTATGAAAATATAAACACATAAAAAAAATTTAAAAAGTAGAATAAAAAATAAAATAGAAGAAAAAAATAAAAATAAATAAATATCATTCTAAAAACACTAGCTTTTTCACTTCGCATAATATGTTTGATGTACTTGAAAAAAATTGTCCTACATTACTCAATTTCAAAGTTGGCAACCCTAAATACGATATCATTAAGTTCAAATGTATTTTGTATTATATAATTAACATTATTAAAACGATATTGAATATTTCTTTTTCCATTTAAAAGTCGTGATTTTTTTTTTTATAGTTATTAGATGAGATGTATTAAAATAAAATATAAATTGTTAAAATTATTTATTTCACAATTGTATGTCCCACCACATAAGCGTGTTGATTAATGTGTATTATATAAATAAGATATTTTTTAAGAGAAAAAAAATTAATTTAATGTTAACATTTTTTTTTTTTTTTTTTATGGAAAATATTTCATTCTACAACATATTGATTTAAATCAATAAATTATTAAAAAAGCAGTCTTTCGCAAAAAACGAAATTTTTATTTTTAGACCTACGTTTATGTTTTCAAAATATGTAATCTAATGTCAGCGCCCATCGAGTAATAGTGTTTTTAACAATATTCGTTTTAAATTATCCTCTATAAGAAGATAAATGGTAATAATAATAAAAAGGGTTTTAAGTATTGAGCGTTCATCCTGGTTGGCAGCAGTTATACTAAAAGTAGGTCACGACATCGGGGTGTTTGTTGGATAAACATTTTTTTATTTTAAACGGCCAAAAATCGATATTTGAAAATAAATACTAAATCAAAATATCAGAATTCATTATAATATTATGATGCCATATAATCAACCAACATTTATAAATTATTAATGTCTGTTAAAACTATGAATGTATATTTAAACATTATACACGATGTACAATATATATGTACGCATAAATATACTCACTGAGAGCAAATGTAAAAGAAACTAATGAAGCGAAAAAAAATCTATTTCATATAAATATTAAAAAAGCATGATTTTTTTTTTTAAAATATAACAAACTTGTTCTCTGTTATTTATAACAAAAACAATGATAATCGTACATTTTATAAAGTTATTGATTTTTTTAAGAAGACGCGCGCATGACAGTTTTTTTATACCTATATATGTCAAATGAAATGTTCCAATACAACACATGATTAATGTTACGTTGGTATTCTATTATTTGTAACAGTTTAGACGAATAAATGGTGTACAAAGGATATTGTGTGTACATCGATTAGTCCGCATCAGTTTTTTTTTTTTTTTATGTAAACTCAACGTAATGGTTTGAATAGAAATTATTTCTGGTGTATAAAATTCAAAAAAAAAAAAAACAGAAAAACCAATCGGCCTTATCCATTCTGTTCAGAATAAACAATTTTTCAAAATTAAAATTTTCCATAAATCTCCATTTAAGCGATAAATGTACACACGAGGTGGTTAATTAATTCACAATATGACTTGAGACAAGATAATTATTTGATCTATTTATTTGAAAATAATTCTCTGTACTCTTCTGTACCTATTTTCTTCGAAAAGATAATGAGCCCAACTGAAAAGGTTCGTGTTAGGGTCCATATATAATAAAGTAACCATTTTATAACCAAAAGTTTTAAAATCATTGAAAATGATTCGACTCTAATATTACAGATTAATAAACTTTTAAGTACACGTTCAAATTATCCTCTCAGTGTGAATTCTTTATCTACAACCATTTTCAATAGGACCCTATAACAATGTTTTCAGTGAAGCGATTTTAATCCAATCTTCGAAGCATTTGTGTGTACCTTAAATGTAGGTCGTCGACGTAACATTAAACTGGGGAAAATCATCAATTAAACTAACTGGTGTTTACGCTAGTAGCTGTTTTGTCGACAGGGGATTAACTTTATCTTGAAAAAAAAAAAAAAAAAAACATTTATCGCTATGTGTACATTCAATTAATTAGATCGAAGAGAAATTCGTTTGATTTCAAAAATGTGTTCACATAAACGTCAGTGTAATTACAGATTGTCAAAACAAAAAATCGTGTGAATCGAAATTAATTTCTGAAGGTTTACAACAACTGTTTTGCATCGACGATACACACTGAGTGCTGCACAACGCGAAACGGTTGGATAAAATTTGGTAATTATTGTACTGTTATTGTGGTTGATCCGAATAGAGCGAAGCAGTGGTGCAACTAGGATTTCTTCAAGGGGGGGTGTCCACCTATAAATTTCTACTAGGTAAAATTTTTTAAATATGAAATTATAGCCAATGCTAATGGACACTTTAGAAGAATTCATTAAATAGAAATTTCATGTAGCAAAATCTAACTGCCTTTTCTCTGAGTTAACATTTTGATAAACGTTATTCGTAGTAAACAAATAAAATTTAGCGTCGCATATTCGACAGTATGAATTTTTAAAGCATGTTTTAAGTTCCTTTAAAATTAAAAAGGATTTTTCAACATAAATATGTTACAGATAACTTTAAAATAAATGTTAACCTATACCTACATTGGCTACATTGTAGATAGTTGGTAGATTGATAACTTTGATAACTATAATTTTATTAGATTTTAAACAACAATACTTTTTTTTTCAATAAATATCTTATTTCTTGATTTCTATTATATAATAATTTATTATTGCCAATTATAATTTGTAATGGGTGTTCTAACTCCTGTTGATAACCTAATGTTAAATATTTTGAATTAATATTTAAAATTAATAGAGGTTATAATTGTATAGTTAAAAGGATTTCTTTTTTCCAATGCTTTTTAAATAAAATTTTCATAAATATGGTTCAAGGGGGCGTCCAGACACCCAAAACACCCCCCTTGGTGGCGCCACTTGAGCGAAGAACAGTTATTAAATTTATCGACACGAATTTATTGTGTTTGAACGCGTACGGGGTCAACCATGCGTTTTTTAATCACGTTGACATTCACATCAGTTGCATATTATGAGCAGGGCGAGACGATCGATCCTTACAGCCAAGCTCGACTCAAGGGGTAGGCGGCGACATATAGGCATAGTAGCATGCAAAACATTTTTTATGACTTATTTTTTTTCTCTTATTTTTCTTAAAATGTACAGAAAAAAGGCCACACAATTATTATTATTATTTTTTTTTTTGTTCACATTAACTGTTATAAAATCCTTGATCCCGAAATTTCGGTACAAGGCCCAGAAAAGCTTCACCTCCCCTGGCCTAGGCCAACGTTTCTAATCCTTTACTGTATTAATTATTTATAATACTGTAAGGATTAAAAAGTTTGATATTTAGGTTATCACTTAAAGTGGAATCTACATTATAAATAATGTATTAATGCGGTTAAGATCATCTGTTCAAAACTTGTATAAAATTAAATATATCTCACTAAGGAACATAATTCATAAAATACATAATAATATAATAGCCTTATACCAGGTGATTTTCCAATAATGTTGTTTCGTATGAGGTGAATTCAAAAATTTTTTAAGAGGGTTACAATTTCAACAAAATACATAAATTATTAACATTTGTTTAAAATAATAAAGTATAAAGGGTTCTCCACGTAAATATTATAAAGATTTCAATATATTACTAGTAAAATCCATCTCCAAAAAATTCACATCAAATGGATCAGGGCATTATTTTATAGTGAATTATTACTGGGTGTCCACTTTTTAAAACCTCGAATCTGCTACATTAAAATAACCTATAAATATCCTTTTTATTGATATAATTAAAAATTACACTATAAAATTTGCACTGTACATTCTGTTCTGTGTGGAGCAAAGAGCTAGTATTTTTACAATGATGTTTTTTTTCTTCTGTAAATATTTTTTCGAATAGAAATTATCTTATCCAAAAGTTTCGACTAGCAACTCATTGATTCAGAATTTGCCACTAGATAGCATTTTTAAAAGGTAATTTTCGAAATTTTCAATAGTTTATTCAAAATTTGTGGAAAATCATCGAAAATTTGACAAAAACGTTTTTCAAACTTCATCCAAAATTAATTAAAATTTAAATATAGATAAACAATAATATGAGAAATGTTTTGGCGCAAGAAAATTTTTAATACGAAAAATTTTAGATTACGGGTGTTTTTTTCTCTTATTTGTTTTCCTAATACTATTTTTCTCATCAAAAATGTTTTCCCTCTTTTATCAGTTAACAATGAAATAGAAAACTAGCAAGTAAAAAAATAATTATTTTTGTAATAATAACAGACTTTAAAATTTTTAAAATGAAATTGTCTTGATTAAAATGAAGCTCCACTCAGAATAGTCTTATTGAAGAAATTATTTATCTTTTCTTTAAAATTTAATACACCCACAAGATTATCTTAATCGAGAAGCGAAGAATACTCAAAATGTATAAAGTACGTCCTTTTTATTATTATTATTATTATCTATACATAGTTACGCTGCAGACCAATGGACAAATTAAATGAAGTCTAGAAATAACTTAACGTGGTCTTTAAAAATTTATAGGATCGCCAATAGCCATAAATTTTATGAGTAAGTAATAGGGGTATAGTCCTTGTATATAAAACGAAAAAAACATTTACACTTCACACAATCGAACCGCCGATTTTATTTTAAAACCGTAATAAACAAAGAGAGTTTTTATTGGATGACACATAAAAAAATAATACTTTCATCAAGTTCAATTGCATTGAAAAACATGTAATATGCTAAGTGCTGATAAGACACACGATAAATATACGTGCAGTAATTAAAAATAAAAAATAAATTAAAACATTCAATTATTGTTGCCGTCTGTCATGCATTGATATTACAAAAAAAAGGAAGTACTTCGCAATTTGGGTATTCTTTGCTCCTCAAGCGTGGGATACTCTTGTGGGTGTAGTGAATTTTAAAAAAACGATAAATAATTTCTTCAATAAGACGGTTCTGAGCGGAGCTTTAGACTGTTCAGAACAAAGCAATGCGTCTGAGCAAAGTGCACGTATACTGTGAAAACGGTGATTCGATAATGCCGAACATATTAAAGGGTGTCGAACGA
Organism: Stegophylla sp. TES_Ste_2020; assembly: GCA_025469315.1. Taxonomy (NCBI): domain Eukaryota; kingdom Metazoa; phylum Arthropoda; class Insecta; order Hemiptera; family Aphididae; genus Stegophylla; species Stegophylla sp. TES_Ste_2020. The sequence goes on along the minus strand of JAIPRM010000755.1, from coordinate 24,926 downwards.
TGGCGCGTTTAGAGGAAGGTTTTGGGGTTCAAACCTTCCCCAAAATGTATGGTTGATATGGAACATAAGTGCGAATTTATTTAATTTATGTATAAGCTATATCCCAACCGTGTGCAGCATGGAAAAAAAGTAGGTTACAAGCGTAGGTATAAAAAATATAAAAATAATTTTAGCTTAATACAATATATAAATATAGTGTTTAAGATATTTGTATGTGTGTGTGTGTGTTTACTATTAGAGTAAAACTCTTATTTTATAAGCATCTCCGAAATTAAAAACCAGTAGGTATATGTCACTAATGCGGGGAAGGCGAAGGGGTGGGCAGAGACGGATCTTGAAAGTATATTGTCCATGACGAGCAGGAAAAGGATATCGCTAACGCAGGACGTTTTAATTGGATATGCGATGACGACGACGACGACGGGAAGTAAGGCCACGCGCAAGCGTGTGTGTGGAGAGGAAACGGAAAAGGTTTTCCCGGAGAGGTAAGTAGATTGTAGGCGGCGAGCGACCGCCACCGCCACCACTACCGTGACGACGACAGCGAATCGATCGGCCGGCTTTTCAACCCTCCGCGGCAACGGTGGAAGTAGTGGAGACGGTGGGCGCACCAACGTGTCTTTCTGTGGAAAAAACACCGTGTCTTTTTGAAAATACTGTCAGCCGACAAAGGCACTCGAATCGAAATTCCCGAATAGTGTTTTGCCCGAAAATCCGAAAACCCGAAACCTTTTTTTTCGAATGCTTTTTTCTCGGCGGTTATTAATCCCGAAAAAAATTTTTTTTTTAATTTTAAAAAAGCCGGACATACTTCGCACGACGGGTGGGATTCTCTTGACGGGTGTATTGAATTTTAAAGAAACGATAAATTATTTCTTCAACAAAACGATTCTGAACAAGTGAAGTTAATAATATAAAAAAGCGGACATACTTCGCACGATGGGTGTACTTCGCACGACGGGTGGTATTCTCTTGACGGGCGTAGTATATTTTAAAGAAACGATAAATCATTTCTTCAGTAAAACGATTCTGAACGAAGGAAGTTAATAATTTAAGAAAAAAAAAAAAAAAATCGTCGTTCTAACGTTTAATCCTAACTTCAAACGAGTATAAAAAACAAAGTTGACTATATTAAGGCTTTTCAAGCCTTAATATCAAACAGTCCATGTTGTTCGAACACGGACGTTGTTGCACGTTCATAAGCACTGAATAGTATGTCACTATTAATAAATATGAAACACGAACCATTTGTAAAATTATCGGCATACTTAATATAATAGTAATATAAAGTTT